>CAUYRT010028828.1:0-52053 GCA_963574885.1 Lepilemur ruficaudatus
CATCATACTTAATGGTGAGAAACTAGAAGCTTTCTCACTAAGATCAGGAACAAGGTAAGGATGTCCCCTCTTACCTCTCCTTTTCAACATCGTGCTAGAAGTCCTAACTAATGCGCTGAGACCAAAAAAAAAAAAAAAAAATGAAATAAAAAGTATATAGATTGGGAAGGAAGAAATAAAACTGTCTTGGTTTGCAGATGGCACAATCTATGTAGAAATCCAAAAGAATTGTCAAAAAACTGTCCTGGAAATAGTAAGCAATTACAGCAAGGATCCAGGACTCGAGGTTCATATACAAAAGTTAATTGCTGTCTTCTATACCAGAAATGAAAAAGTGAAATTTGAAATTAAAAACAAATACCACTTATACTAGCACCTCCCCAAAATGAAATACTTAGATATCAATTTAACAAACTATGTGCAAGACAAGAGAAAAATTGCAAAACTCTGGTGGAAGAAATCAAAGTAGAACTAAATAAATGGAGAGATAGTCCACTTTCATGGATAGGAAAACTCAATATTATTATGGTGTCAGTTCTTCCCAACTTCACCTACAAATTTAACATAATCTCAATCAAAATCTCAGGAAGTTATTTTGTGGATATCACCAAACAGATTCTAGAGTTTGTACAGAGTCAAAAGACAGAATAGTTAACACAATATGGAAGAAGAGGAAGAACAGAGTTGAAGGACTGATACTATCGGACTTCAAGATTTACTAGAAAGCTACAGTGACTGAGACTGTGTGGAGCTGGCAAAAGAACAGACAAATAGATCAGTGGAACAGAATCAAGATCTCAGAAATAGACCCACATATGTATGAGCAACCGATCTCTGACAAAGATGCAAAAGCAATACGATGAAGAAAACAGTCTCGCCAAATGGTGCCGGAACAACTAGACTTTCATATAAAGGAAATGAGTCTAGACACAGACCTTACATCTCTCATTGAACATTCCATACAATGAAACATTACTCAGCCCTAAAATGAGATGAGCTATCAAGCCATGAGGAGAAACCTTACATGTATATTACTAAGTGAAAAAAGCCAATCTGGAAAAGCTACATACAGTATGATTCTCACTATTAATATATGGCATTCTGGAAAAGGCAAAACTATGGAGATAGTGAAAAAAATCAGTGGTTTCCAGGGGTCAGTGAAGGGAGAGGGATGGATAAGTGGAGCATAGAGTATTTGGGGGGTAGTGAAACTATGTACAATACTACAATGGTGGATACATGCCATTATACGTTTGCCAAAACCCATAGAATGTACAACACCAAGAGTGAGCTCTACTGTAGACTACGGACTTTGGGGGTGATGATGTGTCAATGGAGGTTAATTGGGTGTAAGAAATGTACCACTCTGGTGTGAGATGATAGAGAGGGAGATTGTGCACGTGTGGGGGCAGGGGATATATTGGAACTTTCTGTACTTCCCACTCAATTTTGCTATAAACCTAAAACTACTCTAAAAACATAAAGTCTATTTTTTAAAAAAGATTGCAACATCACTTCCTGCCTATTTCCAGCCTTCCAACCTACTCTACAAATTTCAGACTTGTCACACCCCACACAGTTGCATGAGCCAATTCCTTGAGATAAATATCTTTATAAATCAACAGACTGCAAATGGCATGGTGTGCCTGGGTGACTGGAGGGCAGAGGTGGGGATTTTAGAAGAAGGAAATTAATTCCACAAAAAAAGCAGAGAGAGAGATTACTCACAAACACAAAACTTGCTTCTCCAACCTTTGCTTTGGTACTAAAAATTGCAGTAGTAGATTGCTGTGGTCAGGGCCAAATAACCTAATTTCAAGGCCAAGATGGTCTAGTCCAGTTTCCTTAGTTGCCTTATTATTCCTACCCCTTCTATCCAAAGAGAAGAGACAGAGGGGGAAAGGTAAGATGACCAGAGAGCAATGCATGCAGTTACCAGATTCTTCTTCCCGCTTGTTTAAAAACAACACCTCTTGTGCAATGCCAAAAAGTCACATCCTTTTTAAAAAAGCTTGGTGCAGTTTGAACTTGATATTGAGACTTCAGAGATCCGTTCAGGTATTTATCTTTCTGGAGTAACTTGCTAATCATTGGGACATTTTTTGTGCCAACCCCAAACTTCATTTCCTGTTTTTAAAAATACCTACATGTTTTACAACATGTAGATATAAAGAAGAAAATGATAACCTGTAATTTCACCTCAAAGAGATAACCATTGTTACCCTTGTGACTTCTCGTAACACTAATTTCCACCAGACTGCTTTTCCTCAAATTGTTGCCCTAAAAATTTCCAGCACACTTGAGTTGTCATTTTGTATTTCAGAAAATATTTTATGAAGGAATCCAGAGAATGAGTGGTGTGCTGAATACAAAACTGGCACATAGTAGGCACCCAGCAAATATTGTTTCCTTTTCACCTGTCCATTACAATAACAAAGGAATGCATTTAAGTTAAAGAAATGAAACAGTAAGGAAATACCACAACATTTATGTTAATTTAATTATTTATCTCCCATTGTTACCAGTCAATATTGGCCTTATAGATGCTCACACACCTTCCTTGTCATGATCCCCACAAACTGGAGAAACAGAAAGAAAACAGGTATTGGAATCAGACTTATCCGGTTTGGGTAAGTTATTTAGCATGCTAAGTCACAGTTTTCATAATTCTACCTCAAAGAACTGATGTGAGGAACAATGAGGGACGTTGTAGATGCTCAATAAACATTTGCATTCTCATCCCTTCACCTCATCCCAGGCCCGTCTCATCGGGGTAGACCTGCTCAGCTCCAGAGCCTGACAGCAAATGCCTTGGTCACGATGGCTAATACACTGGTGTTAGAGACGAGGCTGCGGAATGACGTTCTGCTCTTAGTCATGGTTGCCTCACTGGTATCAGGAAAGAGATGGAGGCATAACATCTGATTCCATAGGCTAAAAAAAGGAGTGAGACACTCTTTTTGTTGCATCTCTGACTCAGAGTTAACTGATAACCTTCGCCTAAAATAAATCTGAGAGTGGTAGACTCACTGAAGGGATAGAGAAAAGGGGTTGATGAGGGCACCAGGATTAGGCATCACAGCCATGGTAAGAAGAATGTTTTCCCACTGCCAAAAAGATTTCCCAGAGCCTCCTTCATGTCTCTGTTCCTCAAGCTGTAGATGAACGGGTTTAACATGGGAATGATCACCATATAGAGAATGGCAGCCCTGCTTTCCCTCTCTGTAGAGTAAGATGATGGAGGAAGCAAATACACACCCATAAGAGACCCGTAGAAGAGCAGAACCACCGTGAGATGAGAACCACAGGTGGAGAAGGCTTTCCATCGCCCGCCAGGAGATGAGATGCCAAGCACAGCCCAGGAGATGCGGACGTAGGAGAAGACGATCAGCGTGAGGGGCACAGTGAGGAACGCCAAGCCCATGGCAATGATCATCAGCTCGTTTATGCGGGTATCCGAGCAGGCAAGCTTCAGGAGAGCACTGGGATCACAGTAGAAGTGGGGGATGGCCTTCTGGGCACAGAAAGCCACACGGGTCAGCAACAGCGTGTGCATCAACGCAGGACAGTTGGTTAGCACCCAGCACATGCCCAGCATGAGTGCACAGAGTTGGGGACTCATAGCTGTGCTGTACTGGAGTGGCTGGCAGATGGCCACGTAACGGTCATATGCCATCACAGCCAGCAGGCAGTTGTCAAGGCCACCGAACACAAGGAGGAAATATAGCTGCGTTAGGCACCCAGAATAGGAGATGGCCTGACTCTGGGTATGAATGTTGGCCAGCATTTTGGGGATTGAGGCAGATGTGAAACAAGCATCAGTAAATGACAGGTTGGCCAGAAAGAAGTACATGGGAGTATGGAGGTGTGGGTCAGAGCTGATGGCCAGGATGATGAGCAGGTTCCCCACCATGGTGATCAGGTACATGCCCAGGAAGATGCCAAATAGAAGAGGCTGCTCCTCTGGCTGCTCAGAGAGTCCTAGAAGGAGGAAGTCTGAAGCAGTGGTCTGGTTCACTCTGCTCGGTTTTCCCATCCCTTGTAGTTCTTGTTATCTGTGCAGGTAAAATCCTTCCATGCATCTGTATTTAATTATTATTAACATATCAATTTACAGATATGTATCTATGCTATCAGAACTGTGCTAGGGAAAAAAGGACAATAAATTGTCTTTGCCAATGAGAATTTCTGAATCTCATTGTGGATATAAGAAAATACCCATATGACATTTAGAGAACAGTTAAGCTAATATACATTCAAATATAAATTGTGCTTTCTATGCTATTACAGGATCCAAAAAAAAGAGATCCGTTTGACCAGAGGAGTCAGTGTAGGCTATTTGGAGGAGGTGAGAATTAAGCATGGCCTTGATGGCGAGATTAGAAAAGTCATTTATGATTGTCAATGGGAAAGGAGATGCATGATCACTGTCTTTCCCCCTCCCCCAAACACACACACACACACACACTATAGCCCTCTTTGTCGGGGGCTGAAAATGACTTTGAGGAGAAGATACCCTCTTCTCCACTTGCCTTTCAATTCCTAGAATTTGACTTCGTCCATTCAGACCAGTCCCGTACTCTCCCCTAACTGGGGCATAAGGTATGTGGGCTGAGGACACTGAGTGTCTGTGGCTTCCCCCTTTCCCATGCCCTGTTAGGATGTCCCCTCCACAAATAGGACAGAGGGTTCCCTCTCACCTCCATCACTCTCTCCCCTTTATCCCTATCCTCTTTCCTTTTCACTCCTCTGTGCCTGTATCTGCTCTGGGAACTGATGTTTTAGTCCTCCTGGGCCTTCACCCCTACATTTGTACCACATCTCTCTGACAGTTACCTTTTATCAGAGGGAGGGAAGGTGAAAGGTCCTGGCTTCTTGGCTTGAAAATAGCCACTTTGTTCTTCTAAGATTGAGAGCAAGCTGGTAGGAGAGGCCGTTTCATACTGACCTCGTAGAAGCCGTAACCTTAGAAGCTTTTGTGAATATATTAGTCCTCTGTCTGAACTTTGGTTCATAGAGAGGCTTCTGACCTTAGCCAGAGACTCGGCTCACCCACCCAAGAAACTTTAGCCTGGCCATTGGGGTGGTAAGGAAGAGGTGTGTGTGTGTGTGTGTGTGTGTGTGTGTGTGTGTGTGTGTGTGTGTGTGTATTCCAGAGTCTCACCTGTCAGATTTTGAGTCAGTGTTAGGCATCTTCAAATTCTCCAAATTTCTCCTCTGGATGGAAAATTCACAATAAAGAACTCTCCAAGACTTTTCTAACTCATAGTCAGTAAAGTCTGTATTGAGTACAGAGTTTACTAGGAACACCTGGAGGGTGTTTCAGCTTCCCCAGGATTGGAAAGACAGAAATATTTCTTAGGGTTATAAATGCTCCTGGAACACCATCTCCCAGAGTGTTCATTAAAGCCAACCTCAGTGTCATGGTGCAGCCTGTTCTCCAGCCAGCTCTGGCTGGGCCCTGGGGGAACAGAGGGCATCTCTTTCCCAGGAGTTAAGCTCTAACATGTGGATCTCAGGAGTGTGATTCTGAAGCCTCCTGCTGGAACGCAGTGCACTTCAGCCTGACTAGCAGGTCCACTAGAACTCCTGTCTATGCATTGGACAAGTCAGTGCTTGTCTGATGACCTAAGCAAAACTGCACTGAAGAAGAAATCAGAAGCAAAAATTATAACGTGACCATTTCTGCTGGTGATTTCCCTAAACAGAGTAATTCTAATATGAAGCAACCCCCTCAAAAAAGTCCAAAACTCTCAATTAATGAGGCAGCCTAAATAATGCCTCATACATAGCAACTGCTTAAAAATCCACTCATATTTCCTGAATTTTTATTATTAATACTAGCTAGTCCTTATTGAACACTTTCTTTACATGATCCCAAGTAATACAGCAAGCTTAGAATGTAAGAGCTATGATTATCTCCATTTTACAGATCCGAAAACTGATGTTCAGTGAGGAAAATGACCTGACCAAGTTTCATAAAGTATTAAATAGAAGGGGTGGAATTCCCTCTTAGGATTGCATGGCACTAGAGTACGTCCTCTTAGCCTTTATGCTTTGTCCCAGTATCACTGTTGGTTTTGATCATTAACAATTTCATAGGTATAAAATAATCAAATTGTTTTAAAAACTTGCATTTCTTTCATTACTAGTAAGATTGAATATTCATTTCATATGATTTTTAACCATGGATAATTATTCCTCAAATTGTCCTTAATATACTTGTCCTTTTCACTGGGTTGTATCATGCCTTTTTAAATGGATATTAAAGACAATAAAACAACATAAAATATTTTATTTTATTAGTGAGTGATTTTTTGTCCTAGTCATTCTATTATATATTTAAAAATTATTTTTGATTGCAGCTAAATAGAAGAAATAAGTTCTAGTGTTCTGTACCATTGTAGGATGACTATAGTTAATAATATATAGTTTCAAATAGCCAGAAGGAAGATATTGAATGCAACACAAAGAACTAATAAATGTGTAAGATGATGGATATGCTTATTACTCTCATCTGATCACTATACATTATATGTCAAAACATCACTATGTACCCCATAAATATGCACAACCATTATTTGTCAACTAAAAAATAAAATTAAAAAAAATTACTTTTGTAGTCAAAATTGACAAATATTTTGCTTTATGATTTTTTCCCCATTACTGTTATGCACAAAAGTCCTTTCCATCCATAGATCAGGGAAATTTTGCTTAGTTATTTCTTCTAAATTTTAAGTATTACATTTAAATCTTTAGCTTATTATAATTTACGTTATCAAAAATCAGTTGGCTATAAATGTGTGGATTTATCTGGGTTGTCTATTCTGTTCCATTTTTCTCTGTGTCTGTTTTTATGCTACAACTATGCTGCTTTGGTTACTATAGCTTTGTAGTATGTTTTGAAGTTAGGTAGTGTGATACCTCTAGCTTTGCTTTTTTTGCTTAGAATTGCTTTGGTTATTTGGGGTCTTCTGTGATTCCATACAAATTTAAGGATTGTTTTCTCTGTTTCTGTGAAGATTGTCATTAGTATGTTGATAGGGGTTGCATTGAATCTGTCAATCACTTTGGGTAATATGGACATTTTAGCAATATTAATTTTTCCAATCCATGAAGATAGAATATCTTTTCATTTTTTGTGTGTCCTCTTTAATTTCTTTCATCAGTGTTTTGCAGTTTTTATTGTACAGATTTGTCAGTTCTTGTTTTTATCAGAGAAGCCATTCATTATTTTTTCCTCCTTTTTTTTTTAATTTTAGATATTATGGTGGTACAAATGTTTAAGTTATATGTATTACTTTTGCCCTACCTGAATCAGAGCTACAAGTGTGTCCATCCTCCAAAAGGTATGCATGGCATCCATTAGGTTTGAACATACCCATCCCGATTTAATTTATTCTTTGGTATATTATTTATTTTTTATTTTTTGTACATTGTATTAGTTTGTTTTCTGTTGCTTATAACAAAATACAAGAAACTGGATAATTTGTAAAGAAGATAAATTTATTTCTTACAGTTATGGAGGCTGAGAAGTCCAAGGTGTAGGGGCTGCATCTGGTGAGAGACTTCTTGTTGGTCGGGACTCTCTACAGCATCTTGAGAGAGCATAGATTGTCACATGGTGAGGACGCTGACTGTGTTAATGTGCTAGCTCAGGTCTTTCTTCTTCTTATGAAGCCACCAGTTCCACTCCCATGACAACCCATTAATCCATAAGTGGACCAATCCATTTATAAGGGCAGTACCCTCATATTCAATCACCTCTTAAGGGCCTCACCTTTTAATATAACCATATTGGGGATTAAGTTTCAAGATGAGTTTTGGAGGAGACATTCAAGCTATAGTGTAGCTATTGTAAATATGACTTCTTTCTTGATTTCCTTTTCAGATTGTTTGCTATTGTCATATATTATAGAAATTCTACAGATTTTTGTCTATTGATTTTATATCTTGCAACTTTTCTGAATTCATTCATCAGTTCTCACAGTTTTTTGGTGGAGTATTTAGATTTTCTTTTTTTGTTATTTTTTAACAGCTTTATTGTGATTTAATTCACATCCTATACAATTCATTGACTTAAACTGTAAAAATCAATGATTTTAAATATAGCCACAGAGATGTGCATTTATCACTACAGTTAATTATAGAACATATTGCACTTATTCAGAAAACCACAAACACCAACGTCCATAAGCTATCACTCCAATTCCCATATCTCCCCCAGCCCTAGGCAATCATTAATTTCTTTTTTGTCTTTATATATTTTCCTATTCTAGACATTTCATATAAATTGAATCATACAATACATGAATCTTCTTTCATTTTGCATAATTTTTAAAGACATATTCATGTTTTTCAAAATAATAGATTATGTCATCTGCAAACAAGGAAAATTTCACTTCTTCCTTTCCAATTCTGATGCCCTTTATTTCTTCCTCTTATCTAATTGCTTTGGCTAGGATTTTCACTACTATGTTGAATAAAAGTGGTGAAAGTGGACATTCTTGTCTTGTTCCAGATCTTAAAGGAAATACTTTCAATTTTTCTCCATTTATGTAATGTTAGCTGTGGATTTGTCATGTATAGGTTTTATTGTTTTGAGGTATGATGCTTCTATACATAGTTTGTTGTGAGTTTTTATCATGAAAGGATAAAAAGTTATGAATTTTATTAAATGCTTTTTCAGCAACTATTGAAATGATCATATGGTTTTTGTCCTTCATTCTGTTGATATGATGTATCACATTGATTGATTTGCATATGGCAAACCATCCTTGCATCCCTGAGATGAATCCCACTTGATCATGATGAATGATCTTCTTTATGTGTTGTTGAATTAAGTTTGCTAGTATTTTGTTGAGGATTTTTGCATCTATGTTCATGAAGGATATTGGCCTAAAGTTTTCTGTTTTTGTGTCTGGTTTTGGTATCAGGGTCATACTGGCCTAATAGAATGAGTTTGGAATTATTTATCCCTCTGCAGTTTTTTGGAATAGTTCTAGTAGGATTGGTATTAGCTCTTCTTTAAGTGTTTGGCAGAATTCAGCAGTGAAGCCATCAGGTCCTGGGATTTTCTTTAATGTGAGACTTTTTATTACAGCTTCAATCTAGTTACTCATTAATTTGTTCAGGTTTCTTATTTCTTCATGAAATCAATCTTGGTAAGTTGTATGTGTCCAGGAATTTACCAATTTTTTCTAGGTTTCCACTTAGTTGGCATATACTTGTTCATCATAGCCTCTAATGATCCTTTGTATTTCTGTGGTATCAGTTGTAATTTTTCCTATTTCATCTATGATTTTATTTATTTAGATCTTCTCTCTCTTAGTCTAGCTAAAAGGTAGTCAATTTTGTTTATTTTTTTAAGAAACCAACTTTGTGTTTTAATTTCAATATCATATAGCTAAAATATTTTCAAATTTTTATTTTGATTTCTTCTTTGGTTCATGGATGATGTGAAGTATATTTACAAATTTCCCACATGTGGGGATAATGGTAATCTTTTTTTTTTTTGGAACTCTGTAATCTTGTTATTTATTTCTAACTTAATTCTATTGTCATCATAGAATCTACTCTAAATGTTTTCAAACATTTGAAATTTGTTGAGACATTTTTATTGAATAGCATGTGGTCTATTTTAGTAAATATCTGAGGAGTACTGTAATAGGAATTCTATCTTTATTGAATCTATAGTCTAGGCTTCCTTACAACACAATGGCCAGGTTCCAAGGGTAGGTTTCCAGATACTCAATATCATCAGTCATCAAGGCAATGCAAATTAAAACTACTATGTACTGTCACTATATACCTCCTTGAATGGCTGAAATAAAAAAGATTGGCAATATCAAGTTTTGGCAAGAATATAAGCATCTGGAACTCTCATATAATGCTGATGGGAATGTGAAATGGCACTACCACTTTGGAAAACTGTTTTCCAAAATTTCTTATAAAGTTGAACAGAGTTATCATACAAAACAAGTGTCCACCCAAAGATTTTACATGGGTGTTCATAGATGCTTTATATGTAATGGCTAAAATGCTCGTCAGCTGTAGATGGTATAAGCAAATTAGGGTACATAATAGAATATCATTCAGTAATGAAAACATAAATTACTGATATATACTATAACATGGATGAATCTTGAACACTTTTTTGCTGAGCCAAAGAAGCCAGACACAAGAATATGTACTGTAAGATTTCCTTTATTTAACTGTCTAGTAAAAACAAACCTCATTTACTATGACAAAATTCAGATTTCTGGCTGCATGTTACTTGGAGTCCTACATTCTATATCTTGACTGTGGTGGTTTACACAGGTATAAACTTGTCAAAACTTTTAAAAGATACAACTAAAATGTGTGAACCTTATTTTATGTAAATTATACCTCAATAGAGTTGATTTTAAAATAATATAACTTGAAGAATGGATAAATGGATGTGTTAAAGCAAATATAATAAAGTGTTAAAAGTTAAATCTAGCTTGCTGGTATAAAGATGTTCACTATAAAAAATTCTTTCAAATTTACTGTATGCTTGAAAATTTTTAATAAAATGTTGAGAGAAAAGCCTGAAACTACTAGTTTTGTTGAAAATATAAAACAACTGGAGCTCTCAATTGTTTGGGTGAGGGTGTAAATTCATATAAACATTTTGGGAAACAGTTTTTCTATATCTACTAAAGCTAAATATTACTTACTCTGTTACCCAAAAATATCACTGCTATTCTAGGTAAACACTCAAGAGAAATGGCCCACAAAATGTTTAAGGATATTCCTTTCAGCTTTACTGATAATAGTCAAAAATTAGAAGCAATCCATATGTCCATCACCAGGAAAATGAATAAATTGTAGGTTATTTGTATAATGAAATGTTATACAGCAATAAAAAGAACAAAATTCTGCTACATGAAGCAACATGATTGAATCTAACAGATGTAGCATTGAGCTAAAGAAGCCAAGTGCAAGCATTCAGTAGATTATACGGTAGTATAATTACTTTTACATGAACTTCAAGAACATACAAAACTAATTTTATGGTGATACAAATCATGAGCATGGTTATGTCTAAAAGGACAGTACCTCAGAAGCGGAAAGAGTGAGTGTTCTGGCTTGATGGAAATGTTACATATCTTGATTTGTGGGTGGTTACATTGGTGTATACATACAGAAAAATTATTGAGCTGTGCACTTCAGATTTATGTGTTTTACTGATCTATGCCATAACCCAATAACAGTCTGGAAACTGACAAGAAGCTCTGCACTTGTAGATGGAGCTGTCCATTTTCAGTTTCATTGTCAGCTGTGTTGCCTGGGAAGCATGCTTTAGTGGAAAGGACCCCTAATCTCAGTTCTTTCCTCCTGGGTCAATGGGACTCCAAAGAAAATTCTTTTAATATTCTGTATTCAGAGTAGATATTTGCCAGCTTAATGCAGACAAAGGGCTGTGGATTTTAGCATTCAGCATTTGGGACACATATATAGTCATGCAATTCATCTATTTTTGATAGGGTTCGCTAATCTTAGCCATATGTGGCAATCCCTACTCACAAAAATTGATAACCCTCTTGCTAGATTGACAAGAAGTAGAAAGGAAAGGGCTTTAATAAACTCAATCAGAAATGAAAAAGGAGAGGTCACTATAGACATCACGGAAATACAAAACATTATCTTTGAATACTATAAAAATCTGTATGTCCCAAAACTACAAAATGTGGAGGAAATGGACAAATTCTTGGAAACACACAACCTCTCTAAGCTCAATCAGGAGGAAACAGAATTCCTGAACAGACCAATAACAAGCACAGAAATTAGAGCAGCAATTAAACATCTGACTGGATTATTTCTAACAATGTGCCTTAATGTTCTGAAATTTTTTTCTTATGCTTGGTCTAGTCTATTGTTGAAGCTTTCAAAGGTATTTTGTTTTTCCTTCAGTGAATTTTTCAGTCACCACTAGACCAGCTCTACAAGATATGCTAAAAGGAGTCCTAAACTGGAAAGCAAAAGGATAATATTCACCATCATGAAAATATACAAAAATATCAAAGTCATTAGTAAAGCCATTACAGGAAGAAGAGAAAGAAATCAAATGGCACCACTATAGAATTATGCCAAACCACAAAGACAAAGAGAAAAAGAAATACACAAAGAATTTATAAAATAAATAAAAAACAATTAACAATATGACAGGAATAAAACCTCACATATCAATACTAATCTTGAACATAAATAGAAAAAATCTTCCACTTAAAAGATATAAATGAAAAAAAAAGATATAAATGGGCTGAATGAATAAAAAAAATAATCCAACTATATGCTGCTTACATGAAATCTGCCATACCTGTGAAGACACACATACACTAGAAGTAAAGTGGTGAAAAAAGATATTCCACGCAAACAAAAACCAAAAGTAAGCTGTACTTACATCAGATAAAATAAACTTTCAATCAAAAACAGGAAAAAATCATAATAAATGATAAAAGGATCAATCCAGCAAGAGGATATAATAATTCTACATGTATAGACACAAACACTGGAAGCACCCAGATTCATAAAACAAATATTAGTTGGCCTAAAGAGAGAGAGACACACATGAATACAATATTAGAGGGGGAATTCAACACCCTACTCACAGAATTAGACCATCTAGACAAAAAATCACCAAAGAAATACTGGACTTAAATTGGACCAAATGGTCCTAACATACACTTCCAGAACATTTTACCCAACAACTACAAATATGTATTCTTTTTATCAGCACCAGGGACATTCTCCAGGGTAAGTCATATGTTAGTTCATAAAACAAATCTTAACAAATTAAAAACATCAAAATCATCTCAAGTATATTCTCAGACTACAGTGGAATAAAACTAAAATTCTTAACATGCTCCTGACCGATCCTTGGGTCAATGAAGAAATTAAGATAGAACTAAAATATTTTTAAACAAATGAAAATGGAAACACAACATAGCAAAACCTGTGGGATACAGGAAAAGCAGTGCTAAGAAGAAACTTTACAGCATTAAATGCCTGCCTCAAAAAAGTAGAAAGATTACAAATTAACAACCTAACAATGTACCTCAAGGAGCTAGAAAAACAAGAACAAAAAGAGAGAAGACCCAAATAAGCAAAATCAGAAATGAGAAAGGAGACATTACAACTGATATCTCACAAATAAAGAGCTCATCAGAGACTATTATGAACAACTATACACTAAAAAATTAGAAAATCTGAGAGAAATGGATAAATTCCTGGAAACATACAGCTTCCCAAGGTTGAACCAGAAGAAACAGAAAACCTGAACAGACCACTAATGAGTAGTGAGATTGAATTGGTAATAAAAATTCCTTCAACAAAGGAAACCCCAGGACCATATGGAGTCCCTGACTTCACCACTACGTAAAAAAAAAAAAAAAAAAAAAAAAAAAAAATTCCGTGAGGGAAAAATGACAAAGTAGAAACTTTTAAATTGCTTAATCATAAAAATACTAGTGTTATACATATTCATTATAAAAATATATAGTGGGCTATTTAATAAAAACCTCTTGAGACAAAAAGAAAAGTGCTGGAGGGCACGGAGGAGGATTATCAATGTGATTGTGCCATCTGTGCTTGCCACTTGGTACTTGATGAAAGTTAAGGCCCTACGCACCCTTCCACAGAGTCTGAGAGATAGGCGTGCTATCTTTCTTGATCATTAAATTTCAAAGGGATGGCTCTGGGTCCATGGGGAAGACATTCCTGGGTTGTAACACTGGCAAGAGTCATGAAGATTTACATCTCAGAAGGGCAGAGAAAAAATTTACAATTGCGAGTTTTCTAAAGTAAATGTTGAATTAAAATAAAAGGAGGTCAGGATGGATCTCTTAGTCAGGAAGAAATCTGTCTGAGGTTTAGTCAAGCTGAGGGTAGTGTTGTCACTACTCATGCATCCATCTGGTTTCCAACATCCAGAATTTTATTTGCTTTCCTCTCCTCTCTTTGCTTGGGGGTTTGTGTCTTTATTTTAAAAAATCACTTTCTTAAAAAGAAAAATCTAGTAAAAGTAGATTTTAAGGAGGGAGTGAAATTAGTTGTGTGGGTTTAATATAACACCATGAGCCGGAAGCATGAGAATTCTTTAAGGAAGACATGTCATATGCCATTAAACTGTTTGTAGAGGTGGATGCTGGCAGTTTTAAATTTCTTTAGAAGAAGGGCTTAGGGGAAGGAACCTTTTTGCAAGGGACCAGCAAAGAGATTTATTTACACAGAAAGTTCATTTTTACCATAGACTGCAGTTACAAATCAATACAAATACCATTACTACCACTTAACATAGAGAAAGAAGTACAGCTTCCCAATATTTAAAAGAAGCCACCACTGTACTAATCTGGTCTTTTGCAAGAGAAACAGAGAAGAAATGGGACAATTATAGTTGGTAACACTAACAAGGCTCTGGGGAACTCTGTCCCACGAGTCCCCGTGTCTGTAGATGATCCAAGTGGAGCATGTTCAGCCTCCTCCTGCTAGTAGCCTGATGAGCCAGCAGCGCCCTGTATCTGAGTCTATCAGTTCAGGTTTCAAAATATAAAATACTTCGAAATTCCTGGAGACCCAAATCAGGTGGGATCAGAGTACCATGTGTCCCAGGTCATCTCCAATACTCAGTACAGAACCTGTTCTTTCTGGTCTTCTCTGGTCCAGCTGATGAAGGTAGAATGCCTGCTCCAGCCGCTGCTTCGGATCTGGCCTTGACGGTACTTTGCAATTCTTTGTTAATCTCATGGGCTCCTTATCTGGAATCCTAGTCTCTCCCTCTTTCCCTTTATCACCCCCTAACTAGGATTTTCACCACAGTGTAGCTGTCACTTTTGCTTCTGGATGTTTGCCTGTTGTATTTACTATTTTTGATCCTGAACCCTGATTCCAATTAATCCCATCACAAAGACTGTCAGAAAGATGAAATAAAAACATCTGCATTGCCTTCTTCTCAGTAACCAGGGTGGTGGTAAGCAGAGAAGCTAGAGACTACAGGTGTATGCTGGCAGTTTCCACCTTTGGAGTACTCTCTCCACTGTGCTTGAGCCTTACCTGCATTTACCTGTTGACCGGCACTGGAGGAAGAGGCAGTGGAGGTAAGTAAAGGGACCTCATCACCCTGGAATGACAGAGGGAGGGGTTGTCCCAAGTTTCTGGGAGCACCTCATTGATGCCTCAAGGATCTACAGAGTTTTCTGAGGTCGTAAATGGGACTAAGGGTGAGAAACCCTGTTAAGGAAAGGAAAAGCCGAAGGACAGGGCAAAGGATACCAGCATACAGTGCTCGAGAAGAGAAAAAAAAAAGGACAAAAAGTGAAATCTAGGTTTACGATGGAGAACTTTAGACCCTTTTTTTGATGATTTGGCAAATTTTCTGTTGTTAACTGGGTGATGCCATAGATTGACAGACCTCTGTTGGAATAGCCTGACCAAGGCATTATATGCAGATACATAGATTTAAGAAAAAGATACTGCTTTTTCCTGAAATAACTAACTTGCTAAAGGCAAGGTCTGCATGTCAGAAAAGCATGACATTGTCAGCCCATCTATATCACCCTCCTCTTAATGGGACACACAGCCAGCTGGGCGTTGAGAGGGTCTCTTGCCCTCCAGGACCTGTTTATAGTAACGTGTCTCGTCAGAGGAGTCCACGACTCTTTGTGAGGCATCATATTCCCCACCGAGGGATAGAGTAGGGGAGAAAATAACTTGGCTCATGGCTTTCTGGTCTCTCAGAAAATGTTGTGTAACTCTGAGATGTGTTCTTCATGAGTGTGGGGTTCATGGGGAGATAAATGTGTGATAATATTCCTCTTGCTGCAGTTTGAAGTATTAACCTCAAAATATCAACAATATTTCAGTAAATCTTCTATTGTCTTGGAGGAAAGTTTTTCTTTAGCTATAGACTCTCAATAAAAATCAAGAAAAGGAACACATTTACATCTATAAAATATTGATAACAATAGATAATAAAAAATGAAAAAATAGCTGACTTAACTAGTCTGAGAACCTGGATACCCTGGTTATTGTAACATATCTTCCTCCAAGACATAGTGTAAACTTTTTCAATCACTTCACACTTTTGAACTTTACCTAATTTATTTGTGAATCATGGGGAAGGGTAAGACTAAAGGAAGTGTTCTTAATCCCATTAAGCATCAAAATGCCTGACAAAGGTTTAGTTTTACTTTTATATACAGGTACCCAGATTGTATCCTAGAGAATATGAATTCAAATAGTTCTCAGGTGTGGAATAGGATTCTGTATTTTTAACATACATGTCACTTGATTATGATAAACTGGTCCACAGACCAATGCTTTGGGGACTGCTGGAACAGAGCAACATTTAGGTTCAATCCAGTTTTAAAACATCATTGTTATTCTACAAAAGATAATTATATGAGGTAGTAAGGTCAAAGGAGACTAAAGAGGTTAAACTAGGAATGCTGAGGGATTAAATGTAAATGTGGTGGTAGAAAACTACTTTCTATCTATGCTGATTGATAGCACAGTCTCTGGAGCCCATGCTGTGGGTTTGCATTCTGTCTCAAATATTTATGACCCGTGGTCCTTGTGCAAATTCCTGAAACATCCCTACCCTCAGTTTTCTTACATAAGGGTGAGAGCATAATCTCTGCATCCCAGTGTTGCTTAAGGATTAAAGAAAACCATCTGTGTAAAGTGCTTAGCAGAGTGCCTGACATATAACATGTGGTTAACATATACCAAATGTTAGCCTCAGGACAAGGATGATGCCCATGACAAAAACTCAAAGGTAGGGAGAAATGCGGGACGTCATATTTTCTTTTTCGGAAGAAATAATGAGGAAATAAAAGGGCATGAATTCTTCATATCCTCTTCACTGTAAAATGAGACATCACGAGGATTTTTAAAAGAAGAACTTTGTGGGTTTTTTAGCTACCTCCCAAAATAATGTTAAGATTTAGCTCACCGCAGTCTACCCGTGTATACACCATCCTGCAGTGATGAAACTGACATGGGGCTGTGGAACTGGTCCAAGTCATAGTAATACCGGGGATGAACATGCCCAGTCCTTACTGGAAGAGTGCGCTCTGCATAAATGATTGAATAGAGGGAAAGAGAGCGGTAAGGAAGAAATATGTGAGATTCCTGAGAAAGAAAGGAAGGCAATAGTAGGGTCAGATTGAAGGTAGAGTCAGTATGGGGGATAATAATGAATTTTAAAAAAGTGTTGGAGTTATAACACATGCAGTTTTGGAAGAAACCTAGCATTCTAACTGTCTCCCTTATCCCCCAGAGGCTGCGGAGTCATGGAAAACCAATCCAGCATCTCTGAATTTTTCCTCCGAGGAATATCCAAGTCGCCAGAGCAGCAGCAGCTCCTCTTTGGAATTTTCCTGTGTATGTACCTCGTCACCTTGACTGGGAATGTGCTCATCATCCTGGCCATTGCCTCTGACCCGCACCTTCACACCCCCATGTACTTTTTTTTGGCCAACCTGTCTTTCGTTGACATGGGTTTAACATCCTCTACCATTACCAAGATGCTGGTGAATGTACAGACACGACATCGCACCATCTCCTATGCTGGCTGCCTCTCCCAAATGTATTTCTTTTTGATGTTTGGTGATCTGGACAGCTTCTTCCTGGCTGTCATGGCATATGACCGCTACGTGGCCATTTGTCGCCCTCTCTACTACTCCACAGTCATGAGCCCCCGCGTCTGTGCCCTGCTGCTCGCCTTGTGCTGGGTCCTTACCAACACTGTTGCCCTGACTCACACCCTCCTCATGGCCCGGCTGTCCTTCTGTGTCGTTGGGGAAATCGCTCACTTTTTCTGTGACATCCTTCCTGTTCTGAAGCTGTCCTGTTCTGACACCCACATTAACGAGTTGATGGTTTTAGCCTTAGGAGGCACAGTGCTCATCGTCCCCTTTCTGTGCATTGTCATCTCCTATGTCCACATCATTTCTGCTCTCCTGAGGGTCCGAGCCCCCGGTGGGAGGGGCAAGGCCTTCTCCACCTGCAGTTCCCATCTCTGTGTTGTGTGTATGTTCTATGGGACCCTCTTTAGTGCCTACCTGTGTCCTCCCTCTGTTGCCTCTGAAGAGAAGGACATCGCAGCAGCTGCAATGTACACCGTAGTGACTCCCATGTTGAACCCCTTCATCTACAGCCTAAGGAACAAGGACATGCAGGGGGGCCTAAAGAAGCTCCTCAGTCGCAGGAGAATTTTTTCCTCTTAGATACGGTAATAGCAACATCTAATGAAAAGACATAGACATGGAGCCAAACTGGCTTCAGTTTTAGGTCTGCCACACACTAGCCAGAAGATTGTAGCCCAGTTACTTAATCTCTTTGAGCCTTAATGTTCTCATCTATAAAATGGAGACAATAGGTTCTATCCAATAAGGTGACTTGGAGGATTAGCTGCAATAAACTATGAAATGCATTCAGAAGAGTAGTGAATAATAGTAGGTGTTCAATAAAGGATAGCTATTATTATTATTATTATTACTATTGTTAGTTTGAATTCCTCCCCCATCTCCGAAGTCAAAAAATCTTTTCTGTGAGATTCATTTGTTCAGCATATATTTATGGAACATCTGTTGTATGCTGGGAGCTAATATAAGTGCTAGGGCACAGCTCCCCAAATTTTTGGCACCAGAGACTGGTTTCATGGAGGGCGATTTTTCCACAAAACCAGAGGTGCAGGGGTGGATGGTTTGGGGATGATTCGGCAGTCATGCAAGTGATGGTAGGTGGCTGCAAATACAGATGAAGCTGGTGCTCTCTCTTGCCGCTCACCTCCTGCTCTGAGGCCTGGTATCTAACAGACCACGGACTGGTACTGGGCTACAGCCCGGAGTTTGGGGACCACAGTGCTAGGGAATAATGCTGAGGATGACACTTTTTAATGACACTTTCATTCTAGGTTAGTAAGTTGTCAATCATTAAAAATTTGGGTGCACCTGTTTTTCTCATAGAACTAAGCGGAAATTAAGACAAAAGAAATTAAGGAGGGAGGTTACATTCCAGGAGATGCCCAATAGGTAAAGAATTCCCCTTCAAAAGATCGAAATTCAAAGTTTAGATTTTCATTGTTCACTAATCAGGGTGCTAGAGCTCCTCATGCTGCTTCTGCCCCCTGCTGTTCAGAATGTCCCATATTTACCCACATACACCTAGACTATAGCAACACCAATTGTTTTATATTTCCCTGGACACACCTAATTCAATGCTCTCGTTCACTCTGTCCCCTCTGCCTAGACTGTCACGTGTCCCTTTATGTATCAGTCCTGAGCATCCTTCAACCCCTGGCTGAAGAATTAATTCCCCTGTAAAGCTTTTGCTGATATCCAGGCAGCATTAACTCTATACTCCCTTCTGCTACTATTAATTATGTCATAATCTCTAAGCCTCAATTTCCTCAACTGTAAATGGTGTACACTTTATGGGATTATTATGAAGATTAAAAGAGATAATACAGCTAAAGCATTTAATACAGTGCCTGATACACAGTAGTCATGCATAATAAGCACAATTATTCAGATTATTATTGTATTACAGAAATTTTGTACTCTTACATATTTTTTTTAGTTTACCTGTCTCTACACTAATGGAATATGAACTTCTTTAGCATGGAGGCTGTGTCTTTATCCAGCTTCTATGACCGGGGTAGGCACACTGCCTGGCATGGAGCAGGTGATTTGCTAAATGGCTACCGAGTGACAGAATCTATAAGATGAGGAAAGTCTCACTATTTTTCTGATATTAATTCTAACTTTTTATCCTTATTGACAAGTAAATTAAATTTCATGTATATATGAGTTCTCTCCTGGTTTTATTTACAGCTTCTCCCACCAACAAACAAACCTTCTTGGATTCAAAGATAATAACCAAAAACTTTGGTGAGTTATTTTTTTCCTTCAAAAGCTAAGTAGAGTTAATTCTTTAGTAGATCTCCCCCCCCCCACTTTCCAGCTGGACAAATAGGATAATTTTTGTTAACCCTTAAAATTTACATGTCAAAGTTGTATATATATAATATATATACGTATATACACTATATACAAGGTCAGTCCAGAAAGTATCAAGCCATGTAATATGAAAAACAGAGATACTTACTGAAGAAGATACAAGATACAAGAAGCATTGTACATAGGACAATGACACCTCAGTTCCCTTTGAAGTAGGCACCGTGGGACCTCACACAGTTCTCCCAGCATCTCTTCCACTGTTCAAAACTCCCTGCAAAATCTTGTGTTGGAATTGCCATCAGCTGCTTTGCCATGTTTTCCTGAATCTCATCGATGGTCTGAAATCTCTTCTCTTTCAAAACATATACCAAAAGGAAATTGGATCAAAAATAAATAGCCAAAGTCTTTATTATATAAAAAGTTGATGCAAAAGGAAACATATCCATGATTACAATATCATTGCTATACAAAAGTAATTTTACCTCAAAAAATATTTAAAAGTGAGGGAGGTAATTAGATCATGAGGGTGGCGCCCTCATGAATGATTAGTGCCTTTATAAGATGAGACATAAGAGAGATAATCTGTCTCGGATATGGCCCTGTGAGGGCACAGCAAGAAGGTGGCCATCTGCCAACAAGGAAGAGGGCCCTCACCAAATACCAGATAGCTGGCACCTTGATCTCGGACTTTCCAGTCTCCAGAACTGTGACAAATAAAATTCTGCTATTTAAAGCCACCCACTGTAGCAGTCCAAACTGACCAAGACACTCACAAAACTAAATATTAATAGTACAGCAAACCTCATATTTAATAGTGATATTTTAAAAGCATCTCCATTGAAATCAGGAACAAGAAATATGGCTGTGCTATTTCTATTCAACATTGTGTTGTGAAATGTAGTCAGTAAATTGTACATGCAAATTAATAAAGAGCATCAGAAAATTAGAATGTTCTAAAAAACATGAAAATATTACCAGCAGTTAAATATTTGTTACTAGTAATCATGTGTATCAGGAGCTCTTAGATCACTCTCTAATCTCTTCCTGACGAGGAGCTCTCACGGTACCATGAAAATCCACAACCCATAATAGCAAGCATTTTGGTCAAGAGAGGCCAAAGAGGGAGCTGTTGATAACGTCTGTTACCTTTTTGGAGCTTCCTCGTTTGGGCTCCTGGCGTCTCGAACTCCAGCACCTGCTAAGTAGCCCCATCAAAGTCCCATATGTGTTCAGGACCCCTGGTCATTGGTATCAAGTATCTTACAAAGTCTGTTTATTTCCTTCCCCAGCAGCCACTGTCTACCCATTAAAATATTCTAAAGCCTAAGTTACTGAATTCTGCAAGACAAGGAGGAAAGAGTTTATGGTTTCACTGTGTTTTAATAAAAAAGTTCCCTTTAAGCCAAAAAATCAATGTGAAACACCTACTATAAATGCCTACATATAGTAAATAAATGCCAGATGTTAGAATTTCATTATAGTAGTTCTTAATTGGAAGAAAAACTCATAAGAGCTTTATATAGGTTAATGATAGGCTTAAAATCCTTTGCCTCTTTAACCCGGTGGTTTGAGCATTCTCTTATACCATATGGACATAGTATCCTCCGTTTTAAACTTACCAAAAAGCAGCCAACACAACAGAATTCTGAATGGGCCAGTAAAGAAGACGGCAAGAATGCCTGGCCCAGGTTCCCATTTTCTTCCTGATTACTCTAGCATTTGGGGGCTCCTTGGGGATATGACCTTAAGGATAGAGCACCATGTCTGGGGGCAATGTCCTGTACTGAGAAAAGCATCAGAATTAGAAATAGAATCAAATCCTGGTGCCATCACTTCATATGTGTGAGTTCTGGGCAAGGGATCCAGTTTGTCTGAGCCTCAGTTTTCTCATCTCTAAACTGGAGATAAGACTAAGCTAAGTCTTGAGAATCTTGTGCATATTAATAAGATAATATTTGTGAAGAGCAACTGCAAATAATCAGCACCAATTAATATTAGTTTCTCACCCTCCATTTCATGAGACTCCTTTATTTCTCCCTCCTCACTGCCCACTCATCTCAACAGGCAGATACCAACAGAGTTCAGGTGCCACAGATACACTTCATCATGAGATTATGACTGAATGTAGGCAAAGCCACAGACAGCAACGATGAAGATGGGCATACAGGCGGAGTCCAACCACATTCTAGAGCATGACAGCTCAGATATCCCGCTATTCTGGACTTTTCCCTCTTGCTCCATTCTCTTTTGGTTTGTCTTATGATATATCAATAAGATGACTTTTTCCTGAACTTGTAAAGATATCTAGCCCATGAGATTTAAAATTTTAATAAAATCCTCGGGGTCCCATTCAGCCATGCCTCTTTTTATTTGGATAAGCTCTAAGTAAAGACTAT
The DNA here is from genome assembly GCA_963574885.1 of Lepilemur ruficaudatus. Lineage (NCBI taxonomy): Eukaryota > Metazoa > Chordata > Mammalia > Primates > Lepilemuridae > Lepilemur > Lepilemur ruficaudatus. The sequence continues at coordinate 22,382 of CAUYRT010028828.1, forward strand.
ATACAGACTCTCACTCTACCACATCCAGCCTTCTGATCAATAATACCTCAACCAATGCTTGCTGATAACTGGTATCTCCTTGACAGCGAGGTTGTATGCTGCAGAAGGCAAAGCATGGGCTTTGGAATCAGATAGAAGGGATTCAAATCACCTCTCCACCATTTGTCAGCTGCACGTCTTTGGGCAAGGTATTGCACCTCCTAGAGCCTCAGCTTTTCCTCTCTAAAATTGGCATCGCAATCCATGAATTATAGTAAGAATTAAATAGGGTGATGGATGTAAAACACCTCACCGATAGAAGGTACCCTATATGAGATGACATTGGTTCCATTAAATATAAAATGCAAAGATCCCCACAGAAGAAACACAGTGCCTTATCTTCAGTGCAATCCAGGCAAAAGTAAATGTGGTCATAGATCTTTCCAGGGCTCAAGGTTTGATGCCTTTGATGAAAGTACGGGACTACACTAGGAATTACAGGCAGGAAATCATCGAGCAGATTCTAATAAAGAGCTGCAATATTGGTGCTAATTAGAGGAAGAAAGGAACCAAAGCTCTCTAGCTAGTAGTGTCCTTTAAACAGACTTCTAGGTAACAGTGCTGTCTAAAGAAGAGGGAAGGAATGATCAGGGTCTTCGGAGAGAAACATTATAGAGGACTGATCAATACTGCATGCACTAAATAAGCACTCATTCTGCTACCTACAACATGAGTGATGAGAGGGGAGCCCTAGCCTAGATTTGAGGATGTGCCCACTAATTTTTATAGCCTGATGGCTCTGTTCCTCATCTTCCCGAGGCTTGGAGTTAAAGGCATGAAAGTCGTTGGCCAGTGGTGATTTGCTGCATCTCTGTCTTCAGGAGCTGTGAATAGGAAATGACTTCAGCAAGAGCACAGAGAAGTGCTGAGCACCTGTACACACACACACACACACACACACACACACACACACACACACACACACCTGCTACTGATAAAGGACACTAAGGCCTGGTCTGAACTTTATGCTTAAGTTACTTAGCTCCTGGGAGTACGGAATGGTTTCTCAGCTTCTTTCTAGGAGACGTGGAAACCAGAGTTAGCTTACAAATTCCATGGTCTGAAACTTCTCACTGAAATCAGGAAGAGAAGTCATGCATCTGGAGCTTACTCTTTTCAATTCATCAGCTTCAGAAACGGAGATGTGAAGACTCAACTCTACCCACCAGGAAGAGGACTCAAGGAGACAGGGCACCACGCTCCTGGTTGGAGACACGCATTAATCGCTGTTTTTCTCTTACTGTCTCCAGGACAGATGCCCTATGGCAGTGCTCTCTAAACTGTGATGTTCATCAGAATCACCTGAGGATCTCGTTAAAGATGCAGGTCCCAGCTCCCCCTCCAGAGATGCTCATTCATGAGATCTGGAGCCAGGAGATTCTGAGGTGAGTGGTGCTAAGAGTAAACCTTGAGGGAACACGGCTCTTAGAAAGAGTGTCAGGGTCCATACCCTGTGAGTGTGAGTCCAAAAGGAGTTGGGGAAAGACCTTCCCCGCCAGATTCAGGTTCCCCCTACTTAGGTGTTAGTCTGAGATATAGATAGGGATTTTTCTCCCAAATGGAAATTCTTTTTTGGTTTGCTGCTTATAAAATTAATTCCTCTTCATGATGGAAATCCAAATAACATAAACATGAAAACAAAGGAGAAAGTTAAAGTACTTCACCCTTTCATTATTTATTTTTTATCCTTCTAAGATGGCTTTTATTCATAAACATATATGTTTACATAAACGAGATTTATTTTATGGTATTTTATGGCTTTCTTTTTCTATAATAATTTATTGTGACTATATTTGCATATCTACTTCCATGCATATCAACACGTACATACGTACTTAAAATTTTTAATTTTTAGTCAATCTCCTATTAAATTCACACAAAGATGCACTGTGAAACTTTATTAAAGACTATGCAATCTCTTCTGTCAGTTGTCTGATCAAGGCTACTTTAACTTCTCCAAAAGCATAAATTTTAATGGCTCCACTATCTTTGTGCCTTAGTGCCTGCGGCTCGCTCTTTTGGAGAGAGAAGAATTCAACTGTGAAAATGCATGAACAGTGGAAGTCCAGATAGAACCCTGTGGAAAGGGAGGCAACAACACTAGATTGTTTTCATGCACTTATAGCCTAGGTCAAAAGTTACGGAATGAAACAAAATGAATAACAGAGAAAAGTTACTATGGCAACATTCCACATGCCAAACTCCTTCAAAATGCATGAAGATTTCTCACACCTCAAACAGATTCTAGTTTAAGCCATCACCACAGCCTTCGATGTCATCCGAGCTACTTGTTGCATACTAACTAGTCTTACCTTTATGTATAAAATTGGGTAAACGTTCTGCATTTTGCATAGGGCAGCTGAGGGAGAAAAAGAGAGGAGGTAAAGACTGCAGTAAAAATAACAATAACGTAGATTGGATTCAAGACAAATGCAATCTCATGGGCTATGTAAAAAACATGGCAAGTTAAATGAGGCCTTTTAGAAATGAATGAAATCATTTAACGCAAAATTGTTCAATGTCCTGCCAAGAATTTAAGTATCCTTTTGTGGGGCTTTTGTGAAATCATCTGGTACTTTATACCTGATGAGCATCACGTGTGAAATAATTGTTTCAGGTAGTTCAAAAATATCAAAGTATGTTTTTTTAAAGTTGTTATAGATAGAACGTGTGAACATGCCTCAATAATCTTCAAGGAAAATTAGAACATTCTGAGTGACATTAGCAAAGTTACAAGTCACACTGAAATTCCGCAAGGCTTAACGGAAACAAGGAGCCACAGATGGACATGGGATATAGCTTTTTTCAAAGCTTTGGCTTCATTTTCATTAAGCATATAGTCTGGTGCGATGGTACAAAGCATGATATGCAGTAACTGGTATGTCCACATTATATATAAAGGAGAAAAGAAAATCTGATAGCTCAGTAAAGAACTCATATATTAGAGATTGAACAATTTACTGCACCCACAATTAATCTGAAAATATCAACATGAACCACCGATTTCTCTATTACTACAATAAGCTGTCTCTTGTTTCACTCTACCTACTACCAGAATTCAGGTAAGGTGTTGTAAATGGGCTTCCCACAACTTTCAAGATTTAATTTCGCCTCAGTGTCATGTGGCAACTTATTAGAAATGCAAATTATTGGGCCCCACCTCAGAACTACTGAATCAGAATTTGTGGTGGTAGATCCCAAGAATCTGAGTTTTAACTACCTCTCCAGGAATTCTTATGCATGCTGAAGTTTGAGCAGCTTTGCTTTTCATTCCTCATTTGGGAAGGCAGGATGTTCATGAAGGATAGTCAGTGCTGACTCTGGAGTGACATTTGTAGGAAAATGATGATGCTTTCAGAGAGCTAGAGCTCTGATTTGGTCATATTTCAAAGGAGGCCAGTATGAAACATTCTTTCATTAAAGATCAAATATGGGAGCTAAGCAGTACCAACCACGCAGCGTTGGCAAAGGGGGAGTCTCGGGGGGAGTCTCAATCTCCTGCAGGTCCCTCAGTCTTCAGAGTTATTGTTGTATCACTTTACACCATGGACAGAGAGTAATATATCTCCTCTTATGTAAGTGGCAAGAAGTTTGGATTTTTTTTTTTTACTTCCTTAGACCCATAAAGACAAAAAGAAAATTTACACTTAGTCCATATGAGAGAGAATTGTAAAACAATGTGGCTAATTCTTTAGATCCTGGGTTGTGTTAAAGCCTAGGAATATGGGCCAAAAATACAGGTATCTCTAAAAATCTCCTCAAACAAGGGATAACAAAATTATGGTATATTGTGGTATTATTTATGTCTCCCCCAAGTGGCAGAAATAAGTAATAAAATTAATTTAGCATTTGCAGATCAAAAGCTATATACAAAGAAAAACATTGTTAATAAGAGAATGAAATTCTGGCCAACAAATGTTTACTAAGTGCATCCAACATGCCATCATTTGTCCTAGGGTTTGAGGACATAAAGGGTTTTGAGACACATTCAAATGGAAAATCAAATAAATGAGATCAACTAAAATGAGACTGTGATTTTTGAAAGAGTCAGATGTCACTGTGAGAAAAACGTTGCTCTACTGCAGAGTTTCCCAAGGGCCTCTTTCATGTCCCTGTTCCTAAGGCTGTAGATAAACGGGTTCAACATGGGTGTGACCACCGTGTACATGAGAGCCACAATGATGTCCTTGTCAATGGAATTGCTTAATGCTGGGAAAAGGTACTGCCCAAATATTGCCCCATAGTACAGAGACACCACAGAGAGATGGGACCCACATGTGGACAATGCTTTGCAGATCCCTTTTGTTGAAGGGAACCTTAGGATGGTGGCCCCAATGTAACCGTAAGATACCAAGATACATAAGAATGGCAACGTGATGACCACCACCCCCACTGTAAACATGACCAGCTCATTGAGGAAGACGTCTGAGCAGGACAGCTTGAGCAGGGCAGCAAGGTCACAGAAGAAGTGGGGAATGGCATTAGCAGCACAGAAGGACAGCCGGGTCAGGAGAAGGGTGTGGGAAAGGGAGCTGGCACAAGACAGGACCCAGGATACAGCCACCAATAAGGTGCAGAGCTCTTCCCTCATCATGGTGGTGTAGTGGAGAGGGTGACATATGGCAACATATCGATCATATGCCATTGATGTAATAAGAAAGCTGTCCAGGTCGGTAAAAAAGATGAAAAAATACATCTGTGCTACACACCCTGCATAGGGGATGGAGAGGTGTTGCGTCTGCATGTTCATCAGCATCTTTGGGACAGTGACAGATGAAAAGGAGACATCAGTGATGGCCAAGTGGCTGAGGAAGAAGTACATGGGGGTGTGGAGGCGGGAGTCCAGCCGGATGAGCAGCACAATGAGCAGGTTCCCCAGCACTGTGGTCAGGTACATGCCCAGGAACAGGAGGAAGAACACGCCCTGCTGCTCTGGCCGGACGGGCAGCCCCAGGAGGAGGAACTCGGACACGCTGCTCTGGTTCTCTGGCCTCATGCTCCTCCTGTCCCTAATGGGGATAAAGAATGGTTGAGAATATTAGGTTGAAATAACCCTTTTTAGCAGTCAATTAAAAAGATATATTTTTGCATGTTTATAGCATGTTTTTTCATACAGTAATTGCTAAAACTTGGAACCAACCAAGATGTCCTTGAGTAGATGAACAAATAAACAAACTGAACATGCAATTGAATATTATTCAGTATCAAAAAGAAATTTTATCAAGTCATGAAATGTTATCAAGTCATAAAAAGACATGGAGGAGCCTGAAATGTATATTGCTATGTGGAAGCCAATCTGAATAGGCTACACATGATATGATTTCAAGTATATGACATGCTGGAGAAGGGGAAGCTATGGAAACAGTTAAAAGATCTATGGTTTCCAGGGGAGGGATAAATAGGTGGAACACAAAGGATTTTTAGGGCAGTGAAACTATTCAACGAACTATGTTGGATACATGTCATTTTACATTTTTCAAAACCCATGGAATATATAGCACAAACAATGAAATCTAATATGAACTATGGACTTCAGTTAATAATAATGTATCAGTATTGACTCATCAATTTTTTTTTTAATTTTAAATTTTTTTATAGACAATGTCTCACTACATTACCCAGGCTGCAGTGCAGTGGCTATTCACAAGCGTGATCACTGCACACTACAGCCTGGAACTTCTGGGCTCCAGCAGTCCTCCTGCCTCAGCCTCCCTAATAGCTGGAACTACAGTTGCTGGTCATCATGCCTGGCTCTGACTTATCAATCGTAACAAATGTACCATCGTGTAATTGCAAGATGTTAGTAATGCAGGAAACTGGAGGGGATGCTCAGCAGAGTGTATATGGGAGTATTTGGGAACTTTGCACTTTACATTGAATCTTTCTATAAACCTGCAACTGCTCAGAAAAATATCTACTAAAACAAAACCAAATTGTGCTCTATATAGCTAACTACTTCATAAATCTGTACTCCAGGCAACAGGAGACTCTTGGGATAGTTAGGACATAGCACAGCAATTATTGGGATGTAACTCAATTTATCGGCCTGCCACCATTTGTCCTTCCAGGTAGAGAGGCAACGAGAAACTTTTATAAATTTTTGCCCTGCATTTTGGCAAATAGTGGGAAGGCAGAGAGTTTTTCTTGTGTCTGTTTCTTCTCAGTTGCCTTCAGCTTAAAATAATATTGATTTTGAGGTGGCATATTCTGCTCCCCTACATTGTGTTCAACCAAGGTTACTTCTTCCCCATTGTCATTAATCTTTTCATTATCTTCTTATTTCTCTTAGCACAGTCAGGGCATAACGTATTATCTTCTAGGCCTGGGGATGGGTAAGTGCAGGCTGGTAACAGGAAGAGAGAGATCATCTTTCTGGGAGTGGCAGGCACCCAGGCTTGACCGGCATGAAACTGCAGGTGAACCCAGCCCTTTGTGTCTGCTGAGAGAGCTGCGCCATGGACCACACACCACCTGATGCCAGAGACTTCCATCAAAAAGACCTCAGCAGAAGCAGGAATGGAACGTGAATTCACAGCCTTAGGCTTTTGCAGCAATCCTTGCCCACCATGCCAATGCCGATTCCTGAGCTGATGTTACCACTTCGACTATATCAGTCTCTTCCGCTTTCTCATTCATCTTGCGACTCTCCTGCAGCCTTGCTCTCTTGGTCCCTGCCTTGTGTCTCCTTGAATAGGACCATAATCTGGCCTCCTTTGAGCTTCAGGAATATCATGTTTCTGTTCAGGATAAACGTGCTGCTGAAGCCTCAGAAAAACTTCTATTTTCTTGCTGGCGGTACTCAAATTGAGTTGTTGGCACCTGTTCCGCAAAGGGTCTCGACACACATTATTAATGGGAGGCAAAATGGTTGGCAAGGGAAGAATTGGTGTTTTACATCTAGCTTTTGGGGGAGCTTTCAGTTGTTCATTTGTCAGAGGTACATGAACTTCATTCATTGTGTTTCTTGGGCGTGTTTGGTTTGACATCAGAAGTTGAAGCAACAGTTGGTTTCACTTGTTCTAGATTTGACTCATCTTTAACTGGAACCAATGTCAAAATCACACTTTCCTCATCATCTATTTCCTCGTCAGAGAAGTTCTTTTTGTTGCTATCATGATTTGAGCCTGCGTTTTTGGCAACACCTAGGGGAAGGCAAAGCCAGCAATGTTAAGGATATGTGCAGTTTACTTCTTTTAATCTCTAAAAAGATACATGTTTTATTTCAGAACATGAGAAACTTAACCTGTTTCTGATATTTTTCCCTATGTGTTGGAACATAAGAAAGCTAGAAAAATCACTGCGGAGGCCAATGTTAATGAGAGCCAGCATTTCTTGGTTCACTGACAAAACAGAATTCTTGCACCCGGGACACTGAGGACTAAACTGTGGAAAAGGTGTTTCAGCCATGTTATTGCCCCAAAAAGTTTCTGTGGTGCATGGTCCAAATTATTGGTCATGGCACAGCAAGTGTTAGAAGATTTGACTTCAATATCCATTGTTAAATAGCAGATCAGAAGCAGCCTTTTCAAATAAAAGGTTGCAAAGAATTGTATTTCTTAAAGAACAGTCATTAATATGCATGCATTTTTATTTGTTTCAATTGAGTGGAGGGTCCCTATAAAGTTCTGGGTTCTATCAATCCATTTTCTCTACTGTAGCCAGAAATCTTTTTTAAAACCTGTATTTCAATATGACTTCCCCGGTCTAAAAGTTTCTACAGATCCAGCAAAACCTGTGTCTCTCCAGCATATCCATCCTCTTTCTCACCTTCCCTGTCCCCTCTCACCCTTGCTGACTTCTCTGTTCCAGCTTCCCTGGAAAGCAGGTTTAATGTCGTTTAGACTTCTGGTCATCTTCCCATTTGTGGCTATGGATTTCCTGTGATTCCATGTTACGTTGAGAAGGCAAATACCAGTCTGGCTTCTAGAAAATATTTTAGGCAAATTCATTTATACTTTATTGTCTACTGCTATTAATAACATAGAGCAGCTTAAGTGACAACATCATCTGAAATTATATTTGAAATATATATATTCTAATTCTTTCCCAATCAAGCCCTCTTTCCTGTCTAAGGAACATAATATTAATATCACTAATCCCATAACAAATCCCATAACAAACTGTGGAAGCTATTATCAAAAGTTTCCAAAAGAAGTAAGATATTAGTTGTTTCTCAAGTTTCCATCTCCCTCTTGGGTTCTCCTGTTTGTCGGATGTGGAAAGCAGAATAATGACCCACAAAGAGGTTAGTCCATGTCCTCACCTCCAGAACCTATTAATATGTTATGGTGCATGACAAGGGGGAGTTTTGGTTACAGATGGAATTAAGTTTGCTAATCAGTTGACTTTAAAATAGGGAAACTATCCTGGATTGTCCGGGTTGGTCCAATGTAATCGTGAGCCCTTAAATGTGGAAAAAGAGGCAGAAAAGTCAGAGTCAGAGAGATATTTGAAGATGTTATGCTGCTGGCTTGGAAGATAGAAGAAGATAAGCCGAGGAATGCAAGTGGCTGCTAGAGCTGAAAAAGGCAAGGACATGGTTTCTGCTTTAGAAGATCTGGAAAGAAGGCCAACATTTTGGTTTTAACCCAGTGAGGTCCAGGTCAGACTTCTGACCTCCAAAACTGTAACATAATAAATTTGTGGGGTATTTTAAAGCCACTGAGTTTGTGGCAAATTGTTAGAGCAGTAATAGGAAACTGATACATCAGTGTCAGAAGCACTTCATTTATATCCAGATATTCTGTCTACCAGGATATCAGAATGCAACAAAATCCATCTGTCCTTGCCCAACTTTCACTTTGCATGAAACGGAACAAAGCAATCACGCAACAGAACTAATTTCTACCTAACAAGTAGGGAAATGAGGTTGTTATCTCATTAGAAGCATTTGTCACTAATCATAAAGGAGACTCAAGTCCACCCCTTCGCCTACAAAATTTTAATGCCATCCTTTCTTTTAATAAGAATAGACAGAGAGCTGGAGAGGGCTCTTACCCATTAATAGACTTCTAGCCAAGAGGAAAAATCCAGCAGAAGAAGACGAACTGGTGGCAGGTTTCATATCTTCAAATTTCTAAATCTAACAACAAAGATCTCATCCCAATTCCTAAAGGCATCCTCACTGTAACATACATATTGAGACTGGTCAGTAAACATAGTGTTTTGAGTGTTAGGCTCAAAATTTCACCCGTTTCTAGTGCTACCCAAAGAATGAAGCCATTCTCTCTTTCTCTCTCTCTCTCTCTCTCTCTCTCTCTCTCTCTCTCTCTCTCACAGACACACACACACACACTCACACACACACACATTTTGAAGACAGCATGAGACTAGAGAAAAATCCACAGGTTTGGAATAAGATAGGTTTGGCTCATAATCACAGTTTGATTATGGCATGTTTGTCCCGCAGCAGGTTTCTGTACCTTTGTGAATCTCAGAAAGATGAGGCTCTTTAAGCAACAGGAAATCACATCCTATAAGGTTTTTGTAAAGATGAAAAGAGATGGCATGTGCAAAGCCCCTAGTAACTTTGCTTGCAGAGCGCTCAGTACAAGTTGGCTCCCTTCCTGCCAAAATTAAACACAAAAAGCAAATCTACCCAGAGAGGGAGCAGAGGAATTTACATTCTTTTGCACCCAAAAGAAAAGGATCCATATCAATTCCTTTGCTGGACTCTGGGAGTTGATTCCCTGGACAAAGATATGGAATTGAATGTAGAAATTACTGGCAAAAATGTAGGTGCCAAACCAGGAGCAGCAACATAGAACACATATGAACACAGAGGGAAGTGATCATCCCAGCGTTGGAATTATCATTCAGGCCGGTGGGAAACAGACAGGTGCTACTCACCAGGGAGAGAAACCAAATGGGAAACTCAGGAGAGAGGCTTGTTCTCACAGGAGCAGCTTTTGTTCTGACCCCCAGCAGCGGAGCACAGGCCCAGACTGTACTTGGGGATGAGCCGGATTATTTACGAGGCAGCCAAGTGCCAGCCCACCAGCAGCCTGCCAGAACTCAGAGCCAAAGGCAGGAGGTTAACTGCGTCTTCAGCAAGATGCTAAGAAATGATGTTGCTTATCCTGTTCCCAGCCTCCTACATCTTTCCTCCTTCAATGACCCGTCTTAACTCCATCTTTCTTTTCAGCTTCAGGTACCCTCGTATTACTCCAGAGGTTGGGACTTAGCCGAACAATTTCTACACAGGCAGACATCAGGGACTAAATGAGTGACCCTTTGGAGAGACATTTGTCCTTAGAAAGCACCAGCGCTCTTTCATCAACTGGACCCCCGAAACCCACCACACAACAGGCACTGTCCTAGAGTGCTGTCCTGACCAAACAGAGAGGAATAATGTTTGTCATCAGGGAAAAATTATCCCTAATGGTGGCAGCTGGAGTTTCTTTTTTTTTAATTTTTATAGCCAAAGGTAAAGACATCAGTGCAACATAGTTAGATGACATGGGGGTCCAGGTCCTGTTTCTGAAATTTACTCTTGCCCTCTGGACCTACCAAGGCTGCCCAGACATAAGCTGTCTTAGTCCATTTTCCACCTGTTGTTATAACTGAATAACCGAGAGTACCTTTATTTTTCTCTCTCTCATTTTTGCCTTTCTCCCCACTCAGTCCTCACTCTTCTGTTTCTATACTTCCAATTCTTCCATCACCCTGTATATCTCTGTTCCTTTCTTCTTCTCTCTTTCTCTCTCGCTCTGTCTTATTTTTCTCTCTCTCTTTCCTCCCCATGCCAAATTTTACCTTCTGATTCTTCTTCTTCTGTATCTATTTATAAACCTATCTATTGATGAGAGGAAAAAAAACACATTTCATCCGCCTTAGTGACCTTGCCTGCATTTACGGTCTGAGGTTTGGTGGGTAAATGTGCCCTAAGGCCCTCTATATAGGACCGAAAAACCAGCTTCCAAAATCCCAGACATTTCTCAGGCATCAGAAAGAGAGGCTGCACGCTCAAGCTCTCAATCCTGTCTACCAGCCCCAGAGCGATGAACTGAAGAGAGTAACCATCCAAGAAGAGAACCCTAGAGGTAGGGAGAAGAACTTGAATGTAATAGTTTCCTGTTAAAGACATCCACCAAATGTGGATTAATTGCCCAATTCTCCTTCCATTCCTCTAGGAAAGGTGCCCTGTGGGAGGATACTTTTCCTGGGCACCTTAGAGGATGAGTCCACAGAGGAAGGGCCTCAGGGCACCCTCAGTCTACCCTCCGATTTCCCTGGTTTAGTCACACTTTGGCATGGGATAAACCCCAGGGAAGTTTAAAACAATACTGGCTTCAACCAGGTCTAAACAGAAAACCATATGGCCTCTGGGAATTTAGGTGGAGCCATATCCCACTCAAGGGGGGGTCTTATTGGGCCCTATCCGCCAAGTAACCCAAAGAAAATGAATTTGTGTTTCTTCTCTCTGGTGATTGTTATGAAATGCAAAAGAGGAAGAGGCAGGGATAATCGCCTTTTTTTTTTTTTTGAGATTTTATTTTTTGTTGATGAGTTTAGGTATGGTTATATATATATATATAAATAGTTTCCAAGGAAGAAAGGGAAGGAATGAAAGAAGGAAGGGAAGGAAAAGAAAACTAAAGAAACAAAAAAACCACAAAGAAAACAAACTTGCAAATAAGAAAAAAAAGCATTGACACACAAAATCCAGAAAAACTGACTCAAAATTAAAAAGCTTCAGATTCTTTGAAATTGATCTTTTGAATAAAATGATCATTTATTGTGCCATTTATGATTCTTAAGGGTAATATATAGGACAAATAAAGAAGTATTTATAGCTTGAAATAATGTTTGAGGATTTATTTGGCCTTTTGGGTATCTGGGTTTAAGAGATGATAGCTACAGCAAAGCTTACGCTACGGTTTGAATGTTTGTCCTCTCCAAAACTCATGTTGAAACCTAATCTCCAATGCAGGAGAATTGAGAGGTAGGGCCTTGAAGAAATGATGGGATCACGAGGGCTCTGCCTTCATGAACAGATTAATTCATTCATGGCTGTCTAGGTTATCATGGTAGCAGGACTGTTGGCTTTATAAGGCACCCTCAAGCCCCTCTCCACATGATGCCCTGAGCTACTTTGGGAAGCTGCAGAGAGTCCCCACCAGCAAGAAGGCCCTCACCAGATACAGCCCCTTGACTTTGGACTTCCAGCCTCCAGAACTGTAAGAAATCAATTCTTTTTCTTTGTAAAGTACCCAGTCTCAGTTATTCAGTTATAACAACAGAAAGTGGACTAAGACAGCTTATATCTGGGCAGCCTTAGTAGGTCTGGAGAGCAAAAGTAAATTTCAGAAACAGGCAGCCTGGTCCCCCATGTCATCTAACTATGTTGCATTGATCTCTTCACCTCAGCTCATACCTATGGCCTCATGGGGGATTCTATATAACAAATTGAAAAAGGGGAAAAAATCCCTAACTTGGTTCATCTTCAATCCATATGAAGATGGATTGGCTACATATGTTTGTGGAAGCTGAAAATCAACTCTTGTTCCACTTCAGGCCTGATGAGGGTGGCTCTGAACAACTGTGACAGAGGGAAACCCTCCCTGCTTGGAAAGATTTGCGCAGAATACCTGGTCGTATCTTTGTGCAAATGGCCTGAGGTAAGAACGCATGTGGATTCTTTGTTATTGGTGATTGGTGCAGCTGGTTTTCTGGGACCTGGAGGGAGTAAGAATGGAAGTTACACAATATTCTTATGAAGGAGTAAATGAATGACTTCATTATTGAAAGAAATAATGAGTAAAATGCTATCTCCTCCACTTAATTTTGTGTCTCTTCTTTATTTTTTCCATTCTGAATAGAGCAGGTTTCTGAGGATTTCTAACACTTATTTTTATGGTCAAAGCATATTTTTTGAGCCCTGAGTATGTGCCAACTACTACTGTGTGTCATAACTGACCCAAAAAATTGCTGCGTGTATTCTGGTATTTCCGTAGGAAGAAAAAACTCTCCTTTCCTTGAAAAGTGTTTTTGTTCCCAGGGACTATAGCAACCACTACCCAGTTCCAAATCGAATGCGGGAAGGAAGACACCCATATGACACAGAGCCCACTAAGTAAGGAAGGCATGGGGGTACAATTGAACTAGGCTTTAGGTCTGAAGTTAATGTGTTGGTGTTTGAATACTCATTTGGCCATTTTCCTTGGAGCCATTCTCAAACTCAATAAACTGGAAAAATACTGTCTACATCAGAAATTATTGTGATAGATAAGCTCATATATGTGAAAGTTCTTCATAAATAAATGAATCTGTAAATAATAAAAGTTCTTATTTATATTCCCAAAAGAGTTGACTATCTTTACAATCTGGCAAAGGCACATCTCCACTGGAAATATTAAGGGAAATACAGTAATTACTCTCTAATTGTACCTCCCCAGAAACTTGTGGCATCAATCCCCTAGGTTCCCAATCTGGCTGCTAAAGGGAGATGTCCTTGTCACTGTCTTAAAGCTGGTGAAAAAGAGAAATTGTGCCTCTTTCCTACTTCAGGGTTGGGCTCATGACTTTTCTCCCTGTCCCAGCTTTCAGACATTGGGGAACAAGATGAAAACTTATTTCATACCATGGAGCTGATAGTATTTGAATATATCACTCACTGAGCTAGGTAAGGGCAGTGCTTGCAGGCTCCACTAAGCAATGTGCGTGTGTGTGTGGTGTGCATGCATGCGTGTATGTGTGTATGTATGTGTTAAACTACAAAATCTTGCAGATGAGTACGCTTGTGTGAGGTACTTTGTATGAATTTTTGTATCATCTCAAATAACTTCAGTGAATATAATTATTGTAATTCCTTGGGATTTGTACTTTCCTCTCCAGGAAAATGTTCTCTCTTACAATCTTGCTGAATATCTGGCCTGCATCCCAGCTTTGAGCACATCCCATCCTTCCATGTTTAAAAAATTATAATAATCTTTATTTTTGCAAATAGTTGTAAATATGCTATATATAATTTCCTATTATATCCTATAAAATTATATCATAAGCTTTTCATAAACTCATTTTATTGACTACATAATATTATTTCTAACAGGTCAGTATCATAATTGCCTTAACTTTTCCTTGATTGATGAAAACTAAGTAAAAACATTGGCCAGGATCTTATTGGCTTTTGTCCTGGAGCCCTGAGAAATTCACTTTATGGGCAACTGTCTTTGTAAATCCAGTAACTGGTAGCCTAGCCTCTCTATTCACTTCTGATCACCTGATTAAAGACAGAAGCAACACAAAACCTAAAGGCTTTTGGGAAATTACAGGCTCCACCTTCTCTTTAAGGAGAAGTGCCTATCCAGACGTCTCTTTTCCATCAAATCATGCTCTGATGGAGGCAATATAACATAGTGATTAGGAGTATAGGTTTGAAATCAGACAAATCTGGGATTGAATGACTTCTCCGTCATTTTCATAATGTATGATTTTAGGCAAATTGTTTATACTCTGTTAGCCCTAGCTTCAAATTGCTTAAATGAGAATAATGCCATTTTCGTGATCCTGCTGGGCTGCCATGATATAAATTACACATCACAGCAGCTGGCCTATATTATTCACACAATAAATATGTGCTTACTGAATAACTGCTATTCTAATTTTATTATTACTATTATTGATATCTATGCACAAATCTTGAAGCCATAGATTTTTATTTATCGTTAAACTCTCTGATTTACTTCCTGGAATTCTTGAGTGCTCTCAGGCAGCAAGTACTGCTTGCTTGAGAATTTATTTAATGACAGCTTTTAATAGGGTGAGAAGAACATAGTCTTTGAAGTCAGATAGACGTGGGATCAAATTCCAGGCTCACCATATACTAGTGCTGTATAACATTGGGCAAGTTTCATTACTGAGTCGCAGTAATAAAACTAAATGAACTAAATGAAAATAAAATGAGAAATCAGAATACTGAAAGGTTATGGGAACAAGTGAATAGTATCTGAAAAGCACTTGGTGCAAATTAAGCGCTATTTCAGATTTTATTAACAGTGCAACTATTTCTACAGTCCAGCATTACGACAGTCATCTCAACCAAACTGGGAAGATAGCAAATTTGTTCTCAGCATCTGTAGCCTCTGCTTTCATTCTGCCTGAAATCCTCAACCTTCTTCCCTCCTCACTGTGTCTGAGGAAGCCAGTGCCCTTGTTCTGCCATCCAATCCTGCTCCCCCAGAATGGACTGCTCTCAGCCATTCCTTCTGAGTGAGAGTGTTGACCATAGGGCTCTCTCTCCCAGGAATACTTACCTTTAAACCTAATCTCTAGCTGAAACCTTGAAGTTCTTTTTTTCTTGCCAAAAGAATTTCAGATATCAGCAACCTGTTCAGGGTGGTGTCTTGGGTATGGGTACGGAAGACTCAATGTTGTTCTGGAAATCACACTACATAGGTGTAGTTTTGCATGTTCACTTGGAAAACAAAACTAACCCAGATAATCGGAAGAATGTAAAAAAAAAAATTAAAGACAGGGTTTCATCACTCATTTTCCACCATCCTTTAAGATTCTGGGATCAAAAAAAAAAAAAAAGATTCTGGGATCAGGTTTTTATCCAATGTGTTAAAATTTGTACAGAAAAACTTCAGCCTATAGGATTAAATAACAAACTCTCTTTCACCTGTTTCTAGGAGACCTAATGGTAAAAGGCATTCATAAATATTCTAGGATTTGGCTTCCAGACATTATATGGAGCCAGTTGTCTACTGTGGTCACTGAAAGATTGTTTTACATGCATTTTCACCTACTTGGTTAAGTTGGTTCATAATAACATTCTTCCTTCATTCCGGGGCAAACTAGGATTGGTCATACACGGTTGCCTTTTGAATCCAGTTGACAAAGTGATGGTGGACCTTCTGGACACTACCTTCTTGAACTGCTTCTTTCCTTTTCCTCTTGTTGGATAGTACATGACTAAGTAGGAATGAACAACAGAAATCTTTGCCCCTTCTTTAAATGGGAGAGAATTTGGGGGGCATGGATTCTGTGCTTCATTCTATATAGCATCTTTATGTTAATTTCCTCCTCAGATTTGGCTACCTGGCCTGAAAGCAGGAGACTTGGTCTTTGCCACAGGCTGAGGGGATAATCTGCCCTTTGGCTATATAGATTGGCCAAAGTAGTTCCATTAAATTGAACAGTAAAAATTATTTTAGTTGCTGGTGGGAAAACATAGGAATAAGGGAATCTTGGAAATTGATGGGGAAAAAATCAAGAGAGGCACAATGGCGTCCTAATATTGATTATCCCATGAAGTCATTCTTTTTAATATGTAAATATTACCCAGGATGTACAGTGTACCAATCAGATTGATGATGATTTATTATGAATTGGGTTTAGCGAGACAAGTTTTTCTTTTCCTAAGTTTGATACCCTGCTTGCTAGCTAACACACCTCACTCTCTACCCTCTACCTCACCCTTCTCAATCAATAAAATTTCCTAGAGAATGTGATCTCAGAAGCATTTATTTTTCATTTAGAGAACTATCTTAATCATTTAGTATTTCAAAAATATTTCAAGGTAAAATATACTGTCTCATGTACTTATCACTCAGATTTAACAAATAGCAGCATATTGCCACATTTGTTTCTGATTTTTAAAATGAACAACCAGAATGTTACCAGCACAAAGTTCCAGCTAATGTATCCCCTTTTCCTTCCTCCCTCTCTAGGGTTAAACACTACAAGAAAACTTTTAGTACATTTTTGATACTTTTTATACATGTTTTTGGTACTTTTACCACATGTATGTACCCATAAATAATATATAATGTACTTCAGTGTTTTAATTGATGTATCATACTATAAGCCTAATTTTGCATTTTAACCCAAAATTAATTTTTAAAGATCTACCCAATGTTGACACATGCAGTGTAGGGTTATTCATTTTTACTGCAGAATAGAATTGTATGAGTATCTGTTTATCTATTTCTTGACTATTGAGCAAGTTCTTCCTTATTACAAACAAAGTGCAAATAATAATGTGGACTTTCTCTTGTGAAGAATTGTGAGCATTTTTCTACAGCATATACGGAGAAAAATGACTACATCAAAAGAATATAAATCTTTAACTTTATAAGAAATATTTAACAGCTGAACCAATTTGATGAACCAATTTAAAAAGGTGAAACAATTTAAATAGTTCAAATAGATAAGCAATTTAAATAGATGAAGCTATTCATTCATTTATTTATTTTTATTCTTAATTGACAAATAATGGTATATATTTACGGGGTACAATGTCATGTGTTGATACATATATAATAATCAAATTAGGATATTTTGCATATCCATCACTTTATACATCTATCCTTTCTTCATGTTGAGAATGTTCAACCTTCTCTCTCTTAGCTATTTTGAACTATACAATACAATATTGTTAACTGTGGTCACGCTACTGTACTATAGAACACCAGAACTTATTCCTCCGAACTGTAACTTTGTATCTATTGACCAATGTCTCCTTATTCCACCCTCCCCCTCACCCTTCCCAGCCTCTGGTAACCATTATTCTACTCTCTGCTTCTATGAGATCAACTTCTTTAAATTGCACATATGAGTGAAATCACATGGTATATGTCTTTTTGTGCCTGGCTTATTTCACTTAACATAATGTCCTCCAGATTCATCCATGCTACCACAAATGACAGGATTTTATTCTTTTTGTAGCTGAATACTATTCCATTGTGTAAATGTACCACACTTCCATTATCTATGTACCCACTGATGGACATTTAGGTTGATTTCATATCTGGGCTACTGTGAATACTGCTACAATAAATGTGGAAGTACAAATATCCCTTCAACATACTGATTTCATTTCCTTTGGGTATTATACCCAATAGTAGGATTGCTAGATCATACAGTAGTTCTATTTTTTATTTTGTTAAGGAATCTCCACAATGTTTTCCATAGTAGCTACACTAATTTACATTCCCACCAGCAGTGTATGAAAGTTCCCCTTTCTCCATTTCCATGCCAGCATTTGTTATTTTTTTTATAATAGCTCTTCTAATTAGGGTGAGGTGATATCTCATTGTGGTTTTGATTTGCAATTTCCAGATGATCAGTGATGTTGAGCATTTTTAGCCATTTGTGTATCTTCTTTTAAGAAATGTTTATTGAGATCTTTTGCCCATTTTTAAATTGGGTTATTTGGTTTTTTGCTATTGAGTGGTTTGAGTTCATTGCATATTCTGAATATTAGCCCCTTTTCAAATGTACAGTTGCAAACATTTTCTCCTGTTCTGTAGGTTGTCTCTTCACTCTGTTCATTGTTTGCTTTGCTGTGCAGAAGTTTTTTAGTTTGATATAATTCCATTTGTTTGTTTTGCTCTTGTTGCCTGTGCTTTTGAGGTCTTATCCAAAAAACTCTTGCCCAGATGAATGTCATGAGGCCTTTCCTCTGTGTCTTTTTTCCAATAGTTTTATCATTTGGGGTCTGACATATAAGTTTTTGATCCTTTTTGAGTTTTTTTTATATATGATGAGAGGTCTAGCATTCTTCTGAATGTGAATATCTAATTTTCCCAGCACCATTCATTGAAGAGACTGTCCTTTCAAATTTACAAATGTAATAGCAATGTATGAGAGTTTCTTTTCTTCTAATGTCTGCCAATGTATAATGTTTTGTATATATTTTTTTTAATTTTTGAGTGTTATTTCATTGTTGTTTTAATTTTCATTTACCTTATCTCTTGGAAAGTGAAATCTCTTTTAATATGTTTATTGGCCATTTGGACTTCGTTTTCTATGAATTTCTAGTTCATATTGCTTGTTGTATTTTGTTTGAAATTTTTGTCTTTTTCTTGTTGAGCTTTTTGTGTATTCCTTATCAAGTCATAGACATTTTGTATGTGTTCTGAATACTGATATTTTGTTGGTTTGGGGCAGCACATATTCTCCCATCTATGACTTTGAAGTGGTTGCAGTCAAGAAACTTTATTTTAATGCAATCAAACTTAGAAGATTTATTTATGTCGTATGCTTGGGAGTCTTGATTAAGAAATATGCTCTACCCTAAGATTATAAATGTAATCTATGAAATTTTCTAATGGCGTAAGGAAGGGATATAATGTTATTTTTCCCTACAGATGGCCAGCTGCCTTGGCATCATTCATTGACTAGCCCTTCCTTTCCTCACTGATTTACAATGCCACTTCTGTCAATTTCTTAGTCCTTATTATAAACACGTTGATTTCTAGGCTCTCTATTTTCCTCCATTGTTTTATTGGTTTATCTCTGCAAAAGTACATTATCTGTTGTAATCACTATAGTTTTATAACAAGCTTTGATATGTTATAGTGAATCCCTATCTTCTCTCTTCATAAAAATTATACTGATATTTTGATAAATATCAATATGCGTTAAAAATAAATCAGTTATAGGATATTTTAAAGATACTTCCAAGATTAGAATTTCTTTAAAAAATTACTTTAAGCTCTTAGATTGTATTTCTTTGAATATGATGCCATGTAGCAACTAAATATGACAAGAGGCCCCAGGATTATCAAGGCTAAATTGTTCTTGAACTAGGGCCAATGTAAGTTTCTGAATGAAGCTGTCATCATGAATTTAAATGGATGTGACATTTCATTGATCAAGAAATTTATATAGAGCATACATTAATTGGCTATGGTAGATTCTGAACAAATTAAAAATAATAATGCAATGTGCAGACAAGCAGGGAATACAGAATTAAACCAGTCATGACACACAAAATTGTGAAAGGCAATGAGATTTCTGATGTTGAATAATTGTTTTGCTTCCAGGGAAGAAACTCTGGAGTCAAAATACTTGGGTCCAAATCTCAGCTTCTCTTCTTACTGCTGTGACTATGAGATTGTCTGCCTTGGTTATCTCATCTGAAGAGTAGAAATAATAATAGTACCTACTCAGCTTATACGTTTAGGACCATTGAATCAGTTACAACACATAAGCTATTAGAACAGTGTATAAGAAAAACATTTATTCGACATTAATGGTTGATATTTTCATTTACAGAGACTAGGACCAAATTAAGAAAGAAAATGGCTGTATAGCCCAAACCAACGTTTTTTTTCCAGCACATTTGCAGCAATGTATGTGGAGAATGTAAGAACATGTGGATGAAGATATTCCCTAAGTGAAAAGAACATTTTTACTATACGATACCACTGTCAGCATTTCTTATTCCAAGACATTCCATTTTTCCCTTCAACTTTCCAGTGCCCTCCAGCTGATATTCAAGCATGAGGCCAGAGAACCAGAGCAGAGCATCCGAGTTCCTCCTTCTGGGGCTGCCCATTCGGCCAGAGCAACAGGGCATGTTCTTCCTCCTGTTCCTGGGCATGTACCTGACCACAGTGCTGGGGAACCTGCTCATCGTGCTGCTCATCTGGCTAGACTCTCGCCTCCACACCCCCATGTACTTCTTCCTCAGCCACTTGGCCATCACTGACATCTCCTTTTCATCTGTCACTGTCCCAAAGATGCTGAGGAACATGCAGACCCAACACCTATCCATCCCCTATGAGGGGTGTGTTTCACAGACATATTTTTTCATATTCTTTGCTGACTTGGACAGTTTCCTTATCACATCAATGGCCTATGACAGGTATGTGGCCATCTGTCACCCTCTACATTATACCACCATCATGAGGCCAAGCCTTTGTGTCATGCTGGTGGCTGGGTCCTGGGTCATTGCTTGTGCTTGTGCTCTTTTGCATACCCTCCTCCTGGCCCGGCTTTCCTTCTGTGCTGACCACATGGTCCCCCACTTCTTCTGTGACCTTGGTGCCTTGCTCAGGTTGTCCTGCTCAGACATATCCCTCAATCAATTGGTAATCTTTACGGCGGGACTGACAGCCATTATGTTTCCATTCCTGTGCATCTTGGTTTCTTATGGTCATATTGGGGTCACCATCCTCCAGGTTCCCTCCACCAAGGGTATCTGCAAAGCCTTGTCCACTTGTGGATCCCACCTCTCAGTGGTGACTCTCTATTACGGGGCAATTATTGGTCTCTATTTTCTTCCATCATCCAGCAACACCAATGACAAGAGCATAATCGCTTCAGTGATATACACGGTAGTCACTCCCATGTTGAATCCCTTCATTTATAGTCTGAGAAATAAAGACATGAAAGGGGCCTTAAGAAAACTCTTCAGTAAGAAAAACATACTCTTTTAACTGGCTTACCTTTCTTTTAAAACAGCCATATGATCTTATTTTCATCAATAACACATAAAAACAAATTATTGAAAATATAGCTCACTTGTCTTCCTTCCACAGCTGTAACTCTGAATTGCTTTGCCAACATTATTGTTACACCTGTAGGGGGAGTAGCAAAATATGATATGCTTTATAGGACTTTATTTGACTTTTCTTAGATAATGGGATTGGAAAATATTTTGTGGATGTTCTATCATTTTGGCTGGTATCATTAAATGGAAGCCATCAGAGCTGGTCTTTCCCCAAATTTTAAATATGTTACAAAATGTGTCTGACCTTTAACACTTCCATTTCCAAGGGATTTTGCATTTTTGTGAAGATATGGTTCCTCCTTCACCCAGGCACCCAGACATCCAGGGACCCTGACTCTTCCAGAAATTGTGGGGAAAACATTACATTTTGTTCTCCTTATGGAATAATTAGCACACTGCTTTCTTGTCCTTCAGGAATGCAGCCTATACCCTTTCTCCTAAAATGCATACAGTTATTCAGTGACACAATAAACGTCACCTCAATTCTCTCAGGTACTGGTCTAAGATACGTTAAAATTACCTAACTTACCCCTGACAACACCACCAAGAGGTGGGTTTGGAAAACTCAGGCTCAAAGGGGGTTAGAACACCTCGAGATCACACAGTTAGTGAAAGGAAGATTTGAATCTTGGCTGTCTGACTCCACAGTGACTCAGTGTGGCAAAGACTGCAATAGTTTATATGGAACACTGTAAGTTTGAGGAAGAATAATTAGCTCAGCATGGTAGAAGAGGATATAAACAACTTTCTAGAGAAAATGTTGCTTTACCTGAGTTTTAATGGATAAGAATTATCCAAATACAATTTACATGAAATTATCCAAACACAATTTATGTTTATTTATATGAAATATCTAGAATAGGCAACTTCATATAGACAGAAGCATTTTGCTGTTTGTTAGGGTTTAGGGGAGGAGAAAATGGAACGACTGCTTCATGGGTCAATAATTTTCTTTTGGAGTTCTGGAACGAGGTAGTGGTAATTGTTGCACATTATGAACATACTGGATGCCACTGAATTATTGCCATTGAACAGCTCAAATGTTTAAAATGATAAATTTGTGTTATGTACATTATGCTTCCATAAAAATTTTTAAAAGAAAGCAAGAAATAATTGTTACACAAAGCACAGAAAAGAATAATAAAATAATAATAATGTGTGATCAATAAGTTAATAAGGCAGAGAGGAACAAAAACACATAATCAAAATGGAAAAAGAAGAAAAATATGAAACAGATATCTCAAATAGAAAACATAGTAACATGGAAAATACAAACTCAAATATATCATGATTACATTTAACATAAATAGATGAAATTCTCCAGTAAAGTAATAACTGTCAATCTACATTTAAAAAGAGCAAAATCGTGGCTCACGCCTGTAATCCTAGCACTCTGGGAGGCCGAGGCAGGCGGATCGTCTGAGTTCAGGAGTTCAAGACCAGCCTGAGCAAGAGTGAGTCCCCATCTCTACTAAAAACAGAAATTAATTGGCCAACTAAAAAATAAAAATAAAAAAAATTAGCCAGGCATAGTGGCGCATGCCTGTAGTCCCAGCTACTTGGGAGGCTGAGGCAGAAGGATGGCTTGAGCCCAGGAGTTTGAGGTTGCTGTGAGCTAGGCTGATGCCACGGCACTCTAGCCCAGGCAGCAGAGTGAGACTCCATCTCAAAAAAAAGAGCAAAATCAACTTTATGCTATTTACAATGGGTACAGCAAATAATAAGGACATAGAAAGGCTCATTGTTAAATGATGGAAAAGAAACATCATGTAAACACTAACCCAAAAAACAGCTGGTATATCAATACTAATATCAGAAGAAGTGGGTGAGATGTTAATGTAGGAGCCATCAATAGAAATCAAGAGAAATATCTCCTAATTATAAATGCAATAGTGTGCAACTAAATTAATAACAAATGGCTCTCTATAATGAGAGATCCTTGTTTTTAGCATTTGCTGATTTCCATAGTGTAATCATTCCCATTATGGCTGACTTCAAACTATCGACCAAATGTCATTGGTGGCGAACTTGGGAAGAGATGTACACAATCAGCTTGAAGCCAATGCAAGCCAGCTTCAGCACACGGCTACGTGAAAGAGTCAGTCTACCAGGAGTAGATCATGACACTAAATCTATGTGTCCTCATAACATAGTTTAAAAGTATATAAGGAAAAGTTGACATATCTCAAAGGAGAAAAAGACAAATTCTCAAGTATAATAATTCAACATGTTTTGCCTAAGATTTTTCACATATCTTACAGGAGATGATGAACATTAAAGATAAAGAAGTCGTAACAACTCAATTAACAAACTTGATCTAGTTGACATATTAGGAACACCACACATAACAGCAAAATACATGTTATTATTTTAAAACTATATGGAGTTGTCAACCGTATGATATAATAATTTTAGGAGATATATCAATATCTCACAGCATTCATGAATGAAATCAGAGAACTTAGTGATTGTCACTTAAAGACGTTTGCCCTATTGACAAATATTTCTAGAGCCTGTTTTATATCTCTGTTCCTCAAGCTGTAGATGAAAGGGTTCAGCATGGGGGTAACTACCGTATAAATTACGGAAGCAATTATTTCTTTGTCACTGGAATTCCATGATGAAGAGAAAAAGTAAACACCTGCAAGTGTCCCATAGTATAAAGACACCACAAAGAGATGGGAGCCACAGGTAGAAAATGTTTTAAAGAATCTCTTAGTAGTGGGGCCCCTGAGGACAGTGATTCCTATACAAATGTACGAGCCCAAGATACTACCCAAAGGCAGGATAAAAAGCACTCCCCCTTCAGTGAAGATGACCAGCTCATTGAGGGAGATGTCCGAGCAGCTCAGCTTCAGGAGGGCAGTGAGATCACAGAAGAAATGGGAGATGGTACTATCAGCGCAGAAGGACAGTTGGACCAACAGGAGGGTGTGCAACAGGGCATGGGCAAAACAGAAACACCAGGACGCAGCTACTAATGAGACACACAGCTCCTCCCTCATGACAGTGAGGTAGCGCAATGGGTGGCAGATGGCCACATACCTGTCATAGGCCATCACTGCAAGAAGGAAATTGTCAAGGCAGCCAAAAAGTATGAAAAAATATATCTGAGACATGCACCCCACATAGGAGATGGATCCTTGCTGAGCCTGCATATTCATCAGCATTTTGGGAACCATGATAGAAGAAATGCAAATGTCAGAAAAGGCCAAGTGGCTGAGGAAGAAGTACATGGGGGTGTGGAGGCGAGAGTCCAGCCAGATGAGCAGGATGATGAGCAGGTTCCCCAGCACCGTGGTCAGGTACATGCCCAGGAACAGGAGGAAGAACACGCCCTGCTGCTCTGGCCGGACGGGCAGCCCCAGGAGGAGGAACTCGGACACGCTGCTCTGGTTCTCCGGCCTCATGCTGTTCTTACCTCTGTTGGGAATTGGGGAAAGTGGGAAACACCAGTGAGCATGGCCATCACATTACAGAAATGTCTTTTTAGTGTTAATATAAAAATGTTTAATTTTGGCTACACTTCTGTTTATTTTTCACACTTGATGTACACATCACAAGTCTGTCCCATTTTAGTGCCAATGATACATCAAACCCTCACATTAACCAAGTTTCTTTCCAAAGAAACAAAAGGACTTTAATTCTTTGTCCAACATGTATTCCCAGGTACTACACTAACTACTGATTATGTGAGTACAAACAAGAAATGCAAAGTCTCTGCATTTGAGGAATTTATACCTTTATATCAAGCCGGATTCAAACCGCAGTCATTCACTGTGATGATTGAAACATGAAATGAGTATAAATTATTTCCTCTTTTTAAGCTGCTATATATTATTGATTGACTTATTTACTTTATTTCCTGCAGCATAACCTAGTTTTTCTTAGCCAGATGCAGAGAAAAAATATTGCATCATCTCATTTATATGTGAAATCTAGAAAAAGGAAAAAAAGGCAAATACATAGCAACAGAGAATGAAAGGGGAGCTATCAGTTATTTCCTTTGGAAGGAAGGTGAAACTCCCTAAGTTGTAACAGAATTGCTAAAGTCTTGTCACAAGCTTACAGTGCTGTTGGTTGGGTTCTATTGTTCTGAGTGATCCACAATTCCCTGTCACGAAAAGTGTCCTATCCCGGTTTGCAAACAGACATTAACAGTAGTGGTAGGCACCATTCCAAGTGTTTTACAGGCACTTTCTAATTAAATCCTCGACATAAACCTATTATTTTACCCATTTTAACAACGGGAAAATAAGCATGCAGTAGTTAAATGTGCAATTAAGTACAACAGAAGGAATCACAATATGTGTCTACCTGACCAGAATCCACGCTCTTAGCTGCTCTGAATAGAAATTATACTCCTTATTAGTCAGATTATCCAAAGAGGCTACATTATGTCTGCTACTTTTGTCCAAAATGTCCTTAGCTCCCTACTTAGAAAATTTTACCACTCGCATTTATATATTTACAAAAGACTTTCACACCTTTTGCTTCCCTCAAAGCAATAAATATATATTTAGAGCCTGTCAGGTACACAAGGCAAATATTATGTCCTTCATTTCATAGATGTGAAAACACTCAGGCCAAAGAAATAAATGGCCAACACAAAGTCACTCAGCTGTTTGACAGTGGATTCCAGATTCCATTTCTTCAACTGAGAGGTTGGGTCAGAGGTTAGGATTACCAAATACATACCCCGATGAGGGAATAGAGACTGGCCTTCTCACTCAAGTGTAGGCTCATGACAGCATGTCCTCCTTGGGGACTATGCGCTTGCACGGGGCCACCGGTTCTTGGCCACCAAGGAGGACAGTGACTGGACCCTTATGCTGGGGCCCAGCTGCCCACTGACATCTGCTGTGTCAGTGCTCACCAGGAAACCAGAAAAAAAGCAGAGGGCAGCCAGAACCAACCAGGAACTGTGACTCCAGTAGGATCTTGCATGAAAGAGGCAGCTGGGCCCATGAGCCATGAAAAGGAAGTCAGGCCATGACCCTAAGGTGTGAGAGGGAGCCCTTGGAGGGGCCAGTTTTCTCTGACTTCTACCTGTGCTTCCCTACACAATGGTGAAATGGAAGTTTCCATGACACAAATATTGGATTTTGAGAAAGATGGTAAAAATACCTCCTTTTCACTGAGCACCAATTATGTGTCAGGCATGGTACTGAATAATTTTTAGGCATTGGCTCATTTATTCCTCAAAATACCATTACAAAATAGAAATAGTTACTTCCTTTTAAGTCAAGAGTCTGGATCTCAGAGAGCTTAGGTCAATTCTCAAGGTCACAAAAACGTACACGGCCAAACTGAGGGTCCAAGTGTTACTACACACTGAGCTCTTATCTATTAGATAAGAACTGCCCAATGGTGCAAATGCACAGAACCTGCCTGCCCAATGCAGAAATACAGCCACTGCTGAAAGGCAGCTAAGGAAACATTTTAGTTCAGAGAGGCCAACCAGAAGCCCTTAAAACACATACGTGAAACACACATGTGCATGCACCACCACACACACATGCACACACTTAAATTGCTGATTTGTGATTTCTTACCACCTGAGACCATGGTGATCCTGAAGAAAGGACAGTAACTGTGTAACCACACAGTTACCCACAGAGCCATAAAAACAAAACTCACAAATCATACACAAGATTTGATATACAACAGCACGAATAGCCCATACAACCACACACAAACACTTGTAGAGTCTCAACACAAACACAACCAGCAACACATAAAAATCACATATCAGATGTACAAATTCGTACTGTGAATATAGACTCATGCAATCAAACGCATATATTAAACAACAAAAATAAAAGGTCAAACACATCACACAAAAATCATACAAAAACTATACCAGTTGCACATACATGCCTCTTCCCAGTGAGGCAATAAACAGCACACAGTCGCACACATACACCCTCATTCATTGCAGAACAAGGTTCCAGCCCCCAATGACCTACGCCCAGTATAGGTGAAGGTCGTCAGTCAGTGAGTCACTTGGGCCCATTTTCACTCACAGGCACCAGCACATAAACATTGTCTGCAAATAAAACAAACAGAAAATACACAGACACACACACAAACACCACACTTTCTCAAACACATGCAATTACTCATAAACAAAACACAAGATCATACATACTCGTGTTGCTAAGTAGAGATGGCAAAATCTCTTTCCTATTACTGGTCATGAGTAAATTCAAAAAACTTCTGCTTTAGATTGCTGAATACATCTGTCTCACTTCAGGCTCTCTGCTCTCATTTGCTTAACTATGATGTCTGTTCATAGATAAAATGTGGCAGGTACAGCAGAGTGAGGTAAATATTTGAGATTAAAGGGACTGATTAGAAGATCCCAGAACACAAACAAGTCTACTCTTGCTTGATGTGAGCCTATTTGGAGTTGTATGTTCTGGGTCTAGAGAGGAAAAGAACCAGGCTGAAGGTCAATTACATATCAATCACTCTCTCTCACAGAGAAGGAGAGACAAAACTCACAAGGAAAAGATACACACACAACACACAAGCAAAGAAATACCACACAAAACACATATGGAATATATGTGGAATACACATGCAGACCTCTAGACACAGAGACACACCTTGCCCACCTACAACTCCCAGCTCATTCTGACCCCTGCCAGTCATGGGTGAACTCAGGCACCTGCTGATTCAAACAGTTTTTCTGGGTCCTCTGCTTCTGTTGGGGACACTAGGAATGAAAAAGTAACAGGTGAGCCTCTGTGAGCCCAGGATCTCCTAAGCTTTCTGGGTCTGTCCTTGAGCTCCGGAGCAATAGACATGAGGATACCATTTTAAAAAAAACAGAGACTCAGGAAAAGTCCCTAAGCTCCTGGTTAAAGAAAGAATCAAAGTTGACTAATTGCTTCCAATTCCTACCAGACCTTGGGGAGGATACTGTGCAGGAGGGACTCAGGAAGGACAGAGCTGCTGGGATCACCTGAGAGGGTGTCCCAGATATCAGGAACACCCTGGACTCATCTCTACTTGCTCATATCTCTAGCTGGGAAGCATGAGTGGCTGTCATGCCCCAACACTGATACAGCCAATGCACTGGATCAGCCTTTCCCAACAGTACGTTATGATCCAGGTGTAGAAAGTCTGGCTTCTGCAAACGCCCATACCTCTTATACGTGCTACCATGAGATCACAAATTCAGCTTTAACTTCACATCCTGCAGGTCTCTTCTCTCCCCCAGTACAGACTACAGGGTATGAAGAAATGACTTTTCCAATAGATTATAAAGGGGAAGGTGGAGCCTTTGGGTTCAGGACCCAGAGAGAACTGGGTCTGGGCTACACTAGTCATTAATTTTTGATGGTGAGCAGGAAAGTAACCTGTTGGCCTTATTTCATTAGCTGTAAAATGCAGATAATAATTATTGTCATCATGAAGTTATTATAAGATTAAATGATATAATGCATGCTAAGCACATAATTGATGCACAGTAAGTATCACCTCCTCCTATCATTATCTTTTTCAATTCCAAAAGAAAGATAATTATTTCTAAAATTATTGATATTAATATAGGATTGATATTGAATAATTAATTAATTCTTCAAAATTTAATAAGGACCTCTTCCTCTCTAGGAAAGATCTATCCTGTCCCCTGCCACAGTACAACAAAATTATTTACTTACTTCCTCTCCCCCACCACTCAGAGCCTAGCACAGGTTTAGATACAGGGTAGGGGCTCATTAGTTGTCAGATTCTGGAATCCAGCCCCTTTCATCCAGGCAGAAAGACCACCAAAGTCACCCCCAAGGCCAACGCCTAGCCCACAAGTGTTTTCATTTCTCTATCTTTTAACACCTGGATCAGGAAAAGCACAAGTTAATAGGGGCTGATGAGTTTCCTTAATGTGAGGCTCTGCGTTACTTTACATCATAGAACCATACCAATTCATTAAAGATAAACTAGTCAAATGATCAGTTCTACAAGTGGTCATGCAACAATGTTATAAGGTAAGTAAAGTAAGAAATTAACTGGGAAATAATAATCAATTTTCTACTTATTGCTAAACATAAAAAATTTAGTGAATATACTTGAGGATTTGGCAAAATCATACTAATTTATTATAAATACAGAAAAAAAGATTTGAAAAAGAATTCAGATAAAATTCATTGTAAAACTAAATGCTGAAATATTTGTTTTTTTTCCCATTCTTTCCCCAACCTCTTTCAAATGTTTATAATTGATCATATATATAATTTTCATTAAAATAATGTATTTATAAGAAGTCTAAAGTATTTCACGACTTCTAGCTTTCAAAAGTTCAAGCACTCCTTAAAAGGCTGCCATAAAGACTAATAGAGGTCGAGCGCGGTGGCTCATTCCTGTAATCCTAGCACTCTGGGAG
>CAUYRT010028829.1:0-104716 GCA_963574885.1 Lepilemur ruficaudatus
GCCATAATAAATGTCTAAATCCTTACATTTATATTAAAGATAAGCAATTTTCAGCTATATTATCTACTTTTATCTTGGCTTCAGCATATAAATATGATCTTGGACAAGTTACTCTATTTGTGCCTCAGTTTCTTCATCTACAATGGGAATTACCATAGTATCTACCAGAAAATGTTCAGAGAATTAAACTACTTAAGTGAAGAAAAGCACTTTAAACGGTTAATGGCAAATAATAAGCACTTAATACATTTTATTTAACATCGTAAGAATTTTTATACTTAGTAACATTACTAGAAAGCAGATATATATGTGTACATGTATGTGTGGCCATACAAGAAATGAGCGTCATGAATAGAAGAAAACATGGCATTAACTTTATATCCAATAGGTCCGGATGACCTTGGGGAAATACACATAATAACAGTGATAAAATATTCAAAGATCTAAATATTTCTGAGTCTCACTGTCCTCATCTCTATAATAAAGAACTTTAGATAACAAAAATTTCTTTGAAATCAAAATTTAAGAATCTGTGGCATGCTACAGAGTTAATATTAATAACAGAGTATACCCTTTTAAAATATTTCAATTAATTTTTGGTATGAGCCAGGATGAAAATACTTTCTTGGCAATTTCCCAGAGCAAAGTTTACATAATTGGCCTAGTAGGCTTTCTCACAAACTTAATTCAATCTTTAAGGATTAAAAACTAATCCTCTATCTGTGCTAGAATAGTTTCAAAATTAAGTTTTTAAAGTAAATTTTTCTAGAAAGTCTTGTTAGCTCATATATAAAGTAAATATTTGGGACACCTAAAATAAATAAAAATATTTAAATGGTTTTTATATTAAAAGGCAACAATTCAATCTTCAACATAAGAAAACTGTAGAAGGACCACATAAATGGCATAAATTGTTAAGTAAGTGATAACAAATGGCAAACTGTCTTTGCTAGTCCAATGTCAATTTTCAGCTATCTAAATTCAAGTTTTTACTTTTATTCTCCCTTTCATGAAAATAAAATAAATTTATGCCTCCAATTAAGACCAAAAAAACCCATTAAATGTCCCACAGAAAACAAATAACTAGATTAACTAGATCAGCAGTCCCCAACCTTTGTGGCACAGGGACAGGTTTCATGGAAGATAATTTTTCCGCCGACCAGCGGGGAATGGTTTCAGGATGATTCAAGTGCATTACATTTATTGTGCACTTTATTTTTATTATCATTACACTGTAACATATAATGAAATAATTATACAACTCACCATAATGCAGAATCAGTGGGAGCCCTGAGTTTGTTTTCCTGCAACTAGACAGTCCCATGTGGGGGCAATGGGAGACAAAATGACACCCAAAGTGTGTTGCTTATGTCCAAACTACTCTGTAACCTTGTTTTGGTTGCTGTCACTTTAATCCGGAACGTATGGAGATTTGAAGTTGTTGTCTCACACATACTAAGGCCATGTCATTTGCGATTTCAAGCAGTTGATCCTATTCTAGCACAAAGTTGATTCATCTGACTTATTCACAAGTGGGTTGCAGATCCATTCCTTCCCACTCTGGGGTCTTTTGTGGTTGGGAAGTAATCCTCAAATTCTTTTGAAAGCTGAGATAGGTGATCATGCACCAACTGGGAGAAAAGAGGCCGTGGCTCAGTCTCTTTCAAAATCTCTGCTAATGTTTGAAACATGTCAAAGATCCCAATGTTCACTCACTGGCCCCATAATCCCAGTTTGGCTTTGAATGCATCCACTTTATCTGCCGACTTGAACACAGTTGTCATTCTCCCCGGAAGTGACAAATTGAGTCCGTTGAGCACGCTGAAAATGTCACACAAGCAAGCAAGTTTTGCTACCCATTCTATGTCACTGAAATGTGCTGCCAGTGTTGACTGTTTTTCTAAAAGAAATCTCTGGAGCGGCTCTCGGAACTCAAAAACTCTGGCCAGTGATCTACCTTTAGAAAGCCATCCTACTTCTGTGTATAAGAGAAGACGTGTGTGCTCTGCGTCCCTCTCCTCACAGAGCTGCGTGAACAGACACAAGTTAAGGACATGTACTTCAATGTGGCTGACAATTTTAATCACATCCTGCAAAATGCTGTTTAGTTCAGGTGACTTTCTTGGCTAGTGAGCATTTCTCTATGGATGACACAGTCCATAGACTCACATTCAGAAGTGACCTCCTTGACTCATGCAGTGAAACTAGAAAGCCGTCCGGCCATGGCAGCTGCTCCACCCATGCATATATCAACACAAAATGACCAATTCGGTTTCCTGAGATGTAATCATTCAAAGACTTGCATAGGTCTGCAGCTGTGGTGCTGGCTGGCAACAAAAGTGCACATAACTTATCCTCATGCACATCCTCCTGAAAAATACATCGCACAAAAACAAGCACTGTTGCCTTGTTGTCAATATTGGCAGACTCTTCAACCCGGATTGCTAACAAGGTGACTCATTAATTCTCTCTAAGAATTGTGCCTCAGTATCCTCTGCTATTTCATCAATTCACCTAGTTATGGCGTTAGCTGAAAGAGGAACATGTGGCACCTTTTGAACTACAGCCTCTTCTAAAAGTTCATGGCAAACGTCCTTAGCAGCAGACAGGATCAACTCTTCACCAACAGTAAAGGGCTTCTTAGCTTCAGCAATGTGGTTAACCACTAAGAATGATGCTCTCAGTGCAGACACATTTGATGAAGTGGTAGCCTTCAATAATTGCTTCCGTTCTTCATGTTCACATTTTTTTTCTTTTGAAAAACTCTAAACGCTTATCTTTTAATGTAGGGTGCCTGGTCTCCATGCGGTGAAGCAGTTTTGAAGGTTTCATGGCTTCAATGGATAGCCGGTGGCCACATATTATACAAAGCAGGCTTGGAAAATGTGAATCACTTGTTGCTATAACCCCATAATTTAAGTGGGACTCTTGGTATTTTCTTTTAAATGCAGCTTTCATTTTGTTGGGCGTCTTAGAGTCTCCTGCTGTCTCATCATTGGGTCTTTCCTGCTTTCCAAAGAACCTCTCCAGTGACGTTTGTTTTTTTACTCATTTTTGCTAGGGTTAGCCTGTGGGGCTTACTTAAACTGTGACTGAGACAATTGAACAGTGACGGAAAGAGGTGTGAGCAGAAGTGGTAAATAAAATAATGGATGGGTCACAAGTGGACTAAAATAAGCATCGGATTCTGAATTAAAGCCTGCTACTAGATGCAGCTGTACAATTGAAGTGCATTAATTCACTTGCCACTGTAAAGCCTGCCACCAGATGCAGCTTACTTGTCACTTGCCACTCACTGATAGATAGGGTTTTGATATGAGTCTGCAAGCAATTGATTTATTATGGTCTCTGTGCGGTCAAACCTCTCTACTAATAATAATCTGTATTTGCAGTTGCTCCCCAGCGCTAGCATCACCATCTCAGCTCCACCTCAGATCAGGCATTAGATTCCCATAAGGAGTGCATAACCTAGATCCCTCACACGTGCAGTTTACATAGGGTTCGTGCTCCTGTTTATACAGAGTTCGAGCAGCTGTAAATACAGATAAAGCTTCTTTGTTGGCTTGCCCACCACTCACCCCCTGCTGTGCAGCCTGGTTCCTAACAAGCCACAGACTGGTACTGGTCTGTGGCCCAGGGGTTGGAGACCACAGAACTAGATAAACCACACAGAGAAAAAAATCTGAAGATACCAAAGAGCAACCAAAGCAGCCGGTACTCAAGGGACAAAAATTCTGGAGGGAAAGGAAATGCATCAAGGTGAGCCCTCTACTCTGCCAAATTTTTATCTTGGCGTACTGATCCAATCACTGCACAAGACAGAAAGGCCTATCAGAAAGCAATGCACTAGAAGAAGCAATTGATAAGATTCAGCATCTAGTCATGAAAAAACATTCTGCAAATGAGGAATATAAGGAAAATTTCCTAATCTGATAAACAGAATCTACAAAATCCTATAGCAAACATCATGACTGATAATGAAACACTGAATATTTTCTCCCTTAGAAAAAAGTATGTCCACTTTTACAACTTCTATTCAACATTATACTGGAGGATACAGCAATTGCACAAGGCAAGAAAATATACTGAAAGGTATAAAGTTTTGGAAAGGAAGACATAAATATGCCATTATTCATACACTAAAAATCCAAAAAGAATCCACAAATAAATAAAACTAATAAATAAATTTAACAAGGTTACTAGATACCAGGCTAAAATGCAGAAGTCACAACTGAATTATTATACAAAGAATATACCATGTTCATGGTTAGATGGCCCAATCTTTGAAAAGAAGTTAATTGCATTCAAATTGAACCACAGATTGAATGTAATACCAATCAAAATCCTTCCCCCACCCAATTTTTTTTTGGTAGAAATTAAAAAGGTGACCTAAACCTATATAGAATTACAAAGGACTAACAATAACCAATGAGAAAGAGAATAAAATTGGAAGACTTACACTATTGGATATTAAAATCTATTACAAAGCTATAGTAATTGAGATAATGTGAGATAAGTCACATAGACCAAAAAATCTGGATAGAGAGTCTAAACACAGACCCAAACAAACGTAGTCTCACAGGGATTAATGAAAAGATGACACTGCAGTGCAGTAGGGAAACTATGGCCTTTTCAATCAATGGTGCTGGATATTCATATGAGCCAAAATGTCTCTTGACCCCTAGTCTCACAGGATTCGCAGCAATCCATTCCAGATAGATTACAGATCTAAATGCTGAAGATAAGATAACACAGCTTCTAGATGACAGCCTCACAAACAATGTATGTTCATGACCAGAGGGTAAACAAAAATTTCTGAAACAGAACATAACAAGCACTAACCCTAAAGAAAAATATTGTTATATTAGAGTTAATTAACGTTAATAATTTCTGTTCATCAAAAGACAGCATGAGAAAGTGAAAACACAGGCTACATGGTGGGAGACAATAATCGCATAAATTTTATCTGAAAAAAGACTCAATCCAAAATACATAAAAGACCTATAAACAGTAAGAAAAAGACAGATGAAATTTACTTAAAAAAAATCACCCAAAGACTTAACTATGCACTTCACAAAAGAGGATACCCAAATGGCAAGAAACTTAGGAAAAGAGGCTAAACCTCATGAATCACCAGAGACATACAAAATGAAATCACCCCATCAAAAAGATAAAAATGGAAAAAAAATTCTGACAATACAAAGTGAGTAAGGGTGTGGAACAACTAAAACTGTCATACAACACAACAACTGATGCATCTATTTTGGAATACTGTTTAGTGATGTACACTAACATGTGCATACTCAATGACCAAAAAATTCCATCCCATTTTATACTCACACAAACTCACATACATGTGACCAAAACAGGCAAAAAATATTCAAAGCACCTTTATTTGTAATAGACAGAAACTGGGAACAACCCCAAATATCCAACAACGATAGAATGGATAAACTGTGGTATATTCGTGAAATGGATACTAGAGATGCTACACAGCGTTAAAAAGGAATAAACTACTTACTGCTGCATGCAACAGTGTGGATGAATCTTGCAAACATAATGAGGAACAAAACAGAGCCAGATACAAAAAAGTACACACTTAGGATTCCCTTCACATAAAATTCAAG
This sequence comes from Lepilemur ruficaudatus, assembly GCA_963574885.1. Lineage (NCBI taxonomy): Eukaryota > Metazoa > Chordata > Mammalia > Primates > Lepilemuridae > Lepilemur > Lepilemur ruficaudatus. The sequence goes on from CAUYRT010028829.1 coordinate 5,628, forward strand.
ACCAGGCAACACTAATCGTGGTAACAGAAGGCAAAGCAGGAGTTGGTGACGATTGGGAGGGGTATCGGAAGGCCCTTCCCGGGGTGCTATCAATGTGCTACGCCTTGATCTGGATGGTGATTATGTGAGGGCTTTTAAACATGAAAAATTCTCTGTACACGTACAGTCTGTGCACTTCTCCTATATGTGATACTTCCATTTTTAAAATTACTATAAAAACATTGTTTTAGTGGGCAAATGAAGGAGGAAATAGGTAAAATACTAAAATCAGGATCTAATTTTTCAGAGTCAGGCAGGAAACCAGGCGCTCCTATGGACTCCAAAACCATTCCCCAGTAAGATATATTTAGAGGTAAGACACCCCCATGCATAGCTCCTGCTCTGATAAAATATCCATGTGTGAGCCTCATCTTTGAAGAAAATACAGACATAATTTACACATAGTCCCTATGCTCAGAGTTCATAGGCTGGTAAAAATCCTACTGTAAATAACTTGAATAAACTTGATATTTTATTTATTAATATCTATTTAATATCATTTAAGTTTATTTAATAAACTTGAATTCTTACTATATAAACTGTGGTCTGTCATCAGCTTTCTAATTCCCTATACAGAAACATCATGTAGTTTCCATAGTATTAATATTTGCACAAATCTTCTAATATCTTACAGGCTAATGTGTGAAATAATAAACATGTTAAATAATTAATTTTCTTATATAGGGTTTCTAACATGCATATTAAAAAGACTTTAAAAGACTTACTGTCTCTGTATTATGGAACTTGGGAAATAAAAAAAAAAAGGAAAAAGAAAAAGAAAAGAAAGACTTATGGTTTCCACACAAAAAAATGATAAAATGCTCAAGGTGATAGATATCCTAAATGCCTTGATTTGATCATTACACATTGTCTGCAAGAATCAAGATATCACAGTCACCCCATAAATATATGTAATTGTGTATCAATAAAAAAATCAATTTTGTAATTAAGTAAAAAGACTGATTGACCAAATGCAATATATGACTCTTGCTTGAATCTTGACCCAAACAAACCATTTGTTTAAAAAAATGAGATCAAGAAAATCCAAATCTATCCAGATACGATATTCTCAAATTACTGTTAATATTTTAGATGTGATCATGGTATTGTGAGTGTATTTTTAAACAGAATCCTTGTCATTTAGAGATAATAGTTACAGATGAAACTCCATGACATCTGAGATTTGTGCCAATGTAATCCGGAGGGAGGAGTGAGACAGCAGCAGGGCACAGTTGAAGCAAGAGTGGTCCCAGGATAATGAATGCTGTAGCTGAGCCATGGATATGGGAGAAGGGGACTATTTTTGCAGTTCTCAAAACTTTAGGCCTACAGGCCAGGCGCAGTGGCTCACACCTGTAATCCCAGCACTCTGGGAGGCCGAGGCAGGCAGATCGTTTGAGCTCAGTAGTTCGAGACCAGCCTGAGCTAGAGCGAGACCCCATCTGTACTAAAAAAATAGAAAGAAATTATCTGGACAACTAAGAATATATAGAAAAAAATCAGCCGGGCACGATGGCGCATGCCTGTAGTCCCAGCTACGCGGGAGGTTGAGACAGAAGCATTGCTTGAGCCCAGGAGTTTGAGGTTGCTGTAGCTAGGCTGACGCCATAGCACTCTAGCCTGGGCAGCAGAGTGAGACTCTGTCTCAAAAAAACCCCAAAAACTATAGGCTACGTTTTAAATTTTCCATGAGGGAAAAAAAAAGAGTAAGAACCAGAGGGACATGATTGATTTTAAAAGTCTTCTCACTTAAGAAAAATGCTAGTGTATTCTCTGGACATAAAATATTTGTTTGCAAAATTCATGACACGTTCATCACATCTGCCAGTCACTCTACTAAATCACAGGGATGCAACTGCCAGAGAGGACAACAAACTTTCAATGCTTGTAGAAAAACAGAACAACCCTGAAAAATAAATATCACAATTTAGGAGGTGTATATTTTCAATCACATAAAAGTAATTCCTCTATAATCCTCAAGGAGTGGTAGAAAAGGAACAAGTTTAGAACTGGAACTGCAGTACGCAATAATTTTCTTCTTAATGAATGATACTTTTACATAGTAATTATATATTCTAAGAAATACTGGGATGAAAGACAAACTAAGAATTTGTGTTATAGCTTCACTTAATAATGAAGGCTGATCTCAAATACAGTATCACAAATCAATGTTTTCTCATTACCATTACGTTGAAGTGAGGTTGAGAATTCATATAATCAAAAAGCCGCTGGTAATTCTTGAACTGTAAATCCCATTCTGTGTATTCACAGTAGCGGAAATCATCTCCTAATGGGGCCAGGAGAACTTTACTACGAAAAAGCTTTGACTTCTTTCGGTACTGATCTAAAAGCAACGAAGCCCTACAAAAGAAAAAGGGAAAATATGAATTAGATTAAGAAAAGTCCAGCAGGGCAACTCATTAAAAAAGAAATAACTAAATTCAAAAGTGTATTATATTCAAAGAAATTACTGTATATTTTATCTATATTCTAGGTTAGTATGATTTAAAAGCACTTTTAAACTACCATACTAAATTTCATTAACCATTTAAAATATTCATAAATTCTTATCAGAGGGAAAAATTTACAGTTTCCAATGGATTATCTGTAGAGAAATATAGTCACATTCCAACTTTGGCATATAATTACTCGGACACCAATGTCTTCTCAAAGCCTAGCCACAGAGGTTGGATCCCAGATAGACCACGTTTCAAAATAATTTAGTCCAAGAGACAATAAGGGCTTATCACCTATATAAACTTTAAAGTTTACTTTGCCATAATATTCATTTCTCTAATCTAAAACTGCCTGATTAAACATAGAAAAAAGTGTATTTCGAACAAAACCAAAAGGAATGAATAAATCTTAATCTATAACATTTTATACAACTATATTTCCTCTTCTCAAGGAAAAATATCAACTCACTTAACACTTGCCACCAATAATCTACATTTGTCACAGTGCCCTTTTCAGCACTGATCACTAGATAAGGCTTAGGAGTTGAATTAGCTATTTTGGATTCGACCTCCCTGGGCCCTAACCCATGACTCAAAATATCAGCTAAATACAACATGCCGATGTGACAGAACTGCTTTTATATTTCATATTCTAGTCTTCTGCAGAATACCCTTTGGAAAATGCTGAATTGGGAAGTCATTTAAGGAAGTCTGGGAAAACAAACCAAGAGGGAGGGCTTGTGAAAATGAAATTAAACAAACAGATGAACATAGAGTAGTTCACAGTGTTTATAAAGCCAAAGCTTAAGAAATTATTGAATAAATGACAAGAATTTTTTTAATTTAGTATTCAAACTCAATGAATTTTCACTTCAAGAATTATCCAAAAGTAAATTCTAATTCACAATATAAAAATGTACAAAAGTAACTCAAAAAACATCAATGATGGAAAGAGGCATTTCATAAACAAAATTTGACTAAAATTAGAATCTCATATGGTCTTTCTACATTCTCATATTGCTTTGCAAATTTAAATTTTATCAATAACATAATAGCATGGTAAGTAAAACATAACCAGTGTTCTTATATAATATATTATGTGTAATTTTCTGAGGTTAGCATTTAGCACATTACTTAATCCTTACTAGCGATACACTAACATTCCACATTTACTGAAAGTATATTTAGGTTATAATTTTTAATGCATGAACAATGAGATTAACCATATAGAAATAGAAATAAGACTCCAAAAATGAGTAAAAAAAATCAAATATGTAAACCACAGACACAAAATATACTATGATTGAGCATCCAAAAAGATTCCCTAGGCAGCCTGGGGGGAAAAGGGGTTACTACTAGACCTAATACCATAACTTGTGTTTTTACATATAAAGCACATACACAGAAAGGAAATCACAATTTTAATGACATGCTTTTTACATTTGGTTTCTATGGTAACCCTCATGCTCCTGTTGAGTAAGCATCAACACTGGGAAGGCCAGGTAACCAGCCTATACCACCTACAGTTTAACGTGTATTTAGTGAACTTAGGACTAATCAATTGACCAACCTCTTATTTGAAGACATGCAGATACAATTTGCTCTTGATTTATTCTACTGGGTAAGAAATGTCAATTTAACTATAACCAAAAAAAAAAAAAAAATCCCTAAAATATCAAATCATCTGACATTCAGTGGAAAAAGCCAATTTATATAGTAACTCAACCAAAAATGAACTTGTTGAAGGATGGTATTTCTTTATTTGCAAAGTAGAAGAACTTGTAGAACTGGACATATCAAAAGATGCCACCTGTATATTATAGTTAAATCTCATTTTCTTTAGGGTATTAGAAAGCTGAAAGGTGCCACTGAGCTGGAATGCCTATGCTTTATCTCCACTCATCACCAGGTCAAAAGGACTGTGATATTTAGATGTAAAGTAACCAGTGGAGTTAAGATTTCAAGGCTTGTAATAAGTTTTTTTAAAAAATCTATGTATTACACGTATTCATTCACCTGTGTGTATGTGCCCCCAGGTGCCTGAAAACCACTTTCAAAATCACTGGAACTCACTGAGCACAAGGTATGAACCTGAGGGGCAATCACTTCACTGAAAAGCTAAATGAGATAGCAAAAGGATTACAAAAAATGCCTTTTTTCCCCCAATAAATGTGCCTCAAACAGGTAGTCTCAGCAGCACCCAAAAGAGAGAAAGAGAGGCTCATAACACCTATGGATGCACTGAGATTCCACAACTGAAATGTCTGGCTAACCTTAAAGATGTTCCCCAGCCCTGACCACCTGGGCTGAGAGGAGTAGTGTAAATACCTGTAAATACAAATAGCTTTTTCCCCGAATAGACAGGCAAGGGTCCTCCCACCCTCGCTCCCTCCTTTTCACTGCACCTTCTGCTACATTATATAGTGGCTTATTCTCTTATGCCTACCTAGCCTAACCCTAGCTAGAAAGCAAGCTGTTCCTCATTGGTTCTCACCGTTGTAGGAACCAAGAAAATGAAACCTTGGATAGTTTTTCAAAACTATGAAAGTCAGATTTTGATAGAAGGGCTCCAAGGCAAGACTGCCATGCTAACACACCTTCATGTCTGTTACAGGGAGAGCCTCACATTGGAATATTTCCTTTATAATTACAAAGACTCATTCAAGATGAAAAAACCCAATCGCAGCCAGGCATGGTGGCTCACACTTGTAATCCCAGCACTTTGGGAGGTCGAGGTGGGAGGATGGCTTGAGGCCAGAAGTTCAAGACCAGCCTAGGCAAAACAGGGAGGCCTTGTCTCTACAAAAAATAAAAAAAAATTATCCAGGTGTGGTGGAACATACATGTATGTAGTACTAGCTACCCCAAGGAGGATCACTTGAGCCCATGAGTTTGCCATTACAGTGAGCTATGACTGCACCACTGTACTTCACCCTGGGTGACAGAGCAAAACCCTGTCTCTCTAAAGTAAAAATTTAAAAATAAAAATTTAAAGAAAAAAATAAAGATCTACTCTCACCTTCTTCCTCACACACTTTTTAAAAGTAACTATTTAAAAAGAAAAAGTAACTTTTTTAATAAGATGATTTGATAGTGTAAAAATCTTAATTTATTCAAAAGGTTACATTATTTTCCTATCGCAGTTTAGTGTTTTTATATTATAACACAATGTTTTATTTTCATGAATTATATACCACTAATTTTTAAGGGAAGAAATTAAACTTCAAAACCACCACTATTAAAAACTATAGGTAACTTGGTTTAATAAGATGCTTCCATCATTAGCACAATTTTCTTCTAAAGCAATGATTCCTTCAATTTTTATTTAAATGTATTTAAGTATAAATATTCTAATTAAAGTTTTCTGTAAGTCAAAAACGTCATAATGATGCAAAGATGTGTGTTTATCAGAGCTGGGCGGCACTCACCATTATTGAAATTGTTCTCAAAGGAACAGATAATTACACTCTTTATGTGTTCCATTTCAATAAGTGTGTCTTTGCAGTTGGGTTGCTTTTCTCACCAATATGTTCAATAGGGACCAGAAGTTTTATTATCAACAAAAGTACATGAAATCAATCAAACACAGTAGAAGGCTTTTATAATGAGGGTAAGGGAGATGGTAATAAAATGCATTGTAAGTTATCCATTGCATATTGATCTACTATTGTTCAGTTTCCATTAAACTGTAACACATAAGAGGTACAGTGAAAGCTCTCGTGTTTTTTAGTTGTTTTAGATCTGGTTTGAATGAATACCTCGAACAAGGATAATGTTGGCTACTGCAGCCGATTTGTTTAACCCTTTAGCAACTAGAGCTGAGTAGCTACTTTATTCAAGATGTTGTCTTATGAAACACATTTTTTCATACCTGCTTTGGACATTCCCAGCATGTATTGTTTCTGCAGGGTATCCCCAAGGACAACCCAGTCTACCTCCAGGAATCCGTTTAAAATCAAACTGGCAGCATATTTTAGGATCAGGTCCACAAGTGTGAGGGATGTCATAGCTGTAGAAGGGCATCATGTGGCATAAAATATCTGTGCCAGATCCTAGATCTGAAACAAAGAGCCAACACACAAACCTGCATTTATAAAATCTGTTTTCCCAAAAACTATTCAAAATGCTGTTATTTTATAAATATATAATATAAGCTCTACCCTAAATCAACAGCCCCTTTAACTTCCAGTACATATAACCCAGCAATATTTAATGCAACCAGTCTGAAGGAAGATACACATCTCAGTTTCTATCTACCTCTTTCATCTAGATACAGCAGAGACAGAAAAGCCCCACCAGGAACCAGCATCTGGTGACCTGGAACGATACAAACTGAGCAGAAGTAAAAGATACAACCAGCTTATCCAAAATCATGGCCATGTCTATCCTTGGCTGCCGGGTAACAAGACACACAGAGATCATTACATTAGCTGCAGAGGCTGGGCGAGGAGAGAGGAAGGGAGTGAAAGAGGGAACTGGAACAACAAAGGAAGAAGACCTAAATCTTGTATCCTCTCCCCTAACAAAGAGGTACCCATAAGTATGTCCTTGGAACACCTAGGTGCTCACACAGCACAGTGTTAAAACAGGTGACGCGGGCCAGGCACGGTGGCTCACACCTGTAATCCTGGCACTCTGGGAGGTCGAGAGGCGGGCAGATTGTTTGAGTTCAGGAGTTCGAGACCAGCATGAGCAGGAGCGAGACCCTGTCTCTACTAAAAATAGAAAGAAATATAATTGGCCAACTAAAATATATAGAAAAAGTTAGCCGGGCATGGTGGTGCATGCCTGTAGTCCCAGCTACTCAGGAGCCTGAGGCAGGAGGATCACTTGAGCCCAGGAGTTTGAGGTTGCTGTGAGCTAGGCTCACACCACAGCACTCTAGCCCAGGCAACAGAGTGAGACTCTGTTTCAAAAAAAAAAAAAAAAAAACAGGTGATACGAGTGAGGGCTTTTAGGAAGACAGGTTTAGGTTTCAAAATGCAATTCCTACAAGATGTAGAGACAAGAGAGACAGAAGCACTGGTTGAATATAAGATTAAATGACTGGATATCGGTCCTAATATATGTTCAACTTTGTGATAAAACATGCTTTCTAAAATAGAAGTAAAAGCATTATTTGCAAAATACTAACTCCTTATATTTATTAACTTCCTTTAGTCATTAAAAACTTTTTACTATGTTCTCTAAGTAAATATCGGCATTATTGCTTAAAAGAATCTTGACACAAATACATTGGAAAAATAATTTTAAGAGTACCTTCAAGCAACCTGATTTTTCAAGACTGACACTGAATAAAATCCACAATGGCATGAGTTCATAACCCTTGTGGAATAACACGGAGATCAAGTGGGATCTTCAACTTTCATCAAACCCTACATACCCCAATTCTGTCTCCAAAAAAACTCCAATGATTGCTGCAATGCGAAGTGTTTTTTAATTGCATAATGTACTCTCTGGATAAGCATGTGAGAAAATCCAGCACGTTTTAGAAGATAAGTCATTGTTGGTGAATGTCCAAAAGGATCAATAGCCCAGCCAGACCGAGGTTTCACTCCTGTTAATAAATAAGATAAATGTTATTTTTTAAAATTGATAAATGAAATAAAAAGAAGTCACGACACAGGAGACCCACCAGAGTTATAGGGTTTTCTGGAGTAATAAGACAAAGGCTCTGCCTAGCATTATCCTTTGCCAAATATTCCCAGCAGGACTCCATGGAGGAAGCATTCTGCCACTGCCCTGTCTGTCAAGGCGGGAGAATGCTCACTGAAATCAATCAACTGGAATTGAAATAAGCACTCTGCCATGTTAGAGCTATTATAAAGCCATGGCCATTCACTGGAGACAGAGAAACAAACAGAACCAAGACCCTGCCCTCAGGGATCTCACAGTCCTGCTGTCTGTGGAGTTAGACCAGAAGTTCACCATTATGTGACAAAAGTAATCTAACACATTTCAACTTATATTTCCCAAGCCCAACATTATGGATTTTTAAGTCTATATTTCATGCCTTACAAATAGCCCCAAATCATCTTATTATATAGTGGCAAAACTGGCCAAAATAACTGGACCATGTTTCCTTAAATCTTCAAATATTTTGATGCTGGCACTTTCTCTCTACCTAGAAAGTTATCAGTGCAGTTTTTTACAGCTGCCTCATACCAATGACAAGAGCCATCAACTACAGATATATCTCAATTTCACGAAGGATAAAATGTAAAAAAATAAAATCAAAATAATAAATACACAGTTTAGAATTAATAAAATAAGATTATTTTTCTTGCATTATACAAATCTGGTCTTTTAGTTACTGAGTATTCTCAAATAAAGCTTCTACTTACAACATATACATCAACATAAGTAATATTGCTGTGTGCATTTTTTTCATTCAAACACCTGTTTGATACACCTTTCCACATACCTAAGACTATGAAAGACCCTACGGTTACAAATACGAGTGAGTCCTGATCTTGAGATCTTGACTCAGTTGCAGAGACTTCATTCAAACAGGTGCAAAACAAAGTAACACAAAAGTCAGCAGAGAGAACTCTGTAGAGCAATCCTGAAGGATAACATAGAGACGGGAAGCCAGCAAAAGAGACTGAGAAGGAAAAGTCAGGACCCACAAAGCACCAAGAGTGCGGAGTTGAAACACAAAAAGAATATGTGTCAAAACTCAAAAAACCAACCATATGACTGAGCATTTCACACATGTAATCTACTTCCAAAACTTGTAACGAAATACTGGACTCTATTTAGTAATTTTGTTTTTTGTGGTGGTATGAGATTTAACAATTCTGAAACTAGCTTTAAGGTACTCTAAAAATGAACAAATGAGGACAAAGGAGCCAGGATTTTCACTGTAAGACAAGTAAATACAAACATGGGACTGTGAGTCTGGAATATGCCCTATGAAATACGTTGGGATAGAAGATATCAGTACTAACTTAATGATTTTTAACAAATAGGTATAAAAATATAGATACAGATATCTGTATGTATATCCACAAACACACACACACACACACACACACACACACACACACACTCATTTCCCAACCCAGTGCACTAGGAGGTACAATAACACCTCAGTACCAATGAGCTCACCTTAGCTCCCAGATCTTGGCCTCTAGATACCATTCTTCTTTAAAAATAACTGAAAGAAATGGCTTATTCCAGATCTGAGGCCAAGAAAGTACATGATAAGCCTGGAACACATTCTTCGTTCATAAAGTAAAGAAATGGTAAAAGAATCACGGGGACATAGTAAAATACCTCAGGAGACAAGTGAAAGGAGCTTCCACTGGGCAAACCTGGGACAACTGGGATGTCAAAATAAACAATGATAGTACCAGGTTATAATCCAGTGAATGTGACAACCCATGAGCCCATACTGATATAAATAGACAGACAGGAGACAAGAAGGAAAGCTCTTCCGTTAGAATGCCAACTAACAATTATAGAAGGAATGGTGGAATTAGAAAGTCATTAATGAGAATGCTAAAACTAAAACATGAAAGTTTGCTGAGGAATAGGATATTTACCTAGTCTCAGTATATCTCCCACAAATTATTAATTAGAAAAGAAAAAAATTAACAGGATAGTGAAGAAACTTAGCAGACACACCTTACGCAATTTATCAAGCCCAGCATTAGCAATACTGGGGCAGAGGGACACCACATGCTCCATGATATGATGCACTGAGGACTAGGGAAACCACTGCAGTGACATTGTGGCAAGATAGGCAGGTAGGAGGGATACATAAATGGCCTGAGTCTAATCATGAGGACACAGACAAACTCAATTGAGACACTTTCTACAAAACTGGCTGGTACTCTTTAAAAATATAAGGATCAAGAAAGCCAAAGAAAGGCTGAGGAACTGTTCCAAATTAAAGGAGACAGAAGAGACAGGACAGCTAAATGCAATATATGACCCTGATTGGATCCTGGACTGGGAAAGAAAAAAGTAGCTTTTACAAAAGAACTTACTGAGACAACTGACAAAATTTAAATACATCCTGTGAACTATATTGTCATATTGTATCACTATTAATCTTCCTAATCTGATAACTGTATTCTGATTGTATATAAAAGTGTCTTTGCTTCTTAGGAAATATGCAACGAAGTATCTAGAGATAAAGGGACAAGTTACCTCCAGCTTATTCTCAAATGGTTCAGAAAAACATGCATATGAACTGATGTTACAGGATATACGGGAGTCCTTCCTAAGTATTATCAACCAATGTTTTATAAATTTGAAATTATATAAAAATTAAGTTCTGAAATAAAAAAGGAGTGGTGTCCCAAATAACAAGGGCAGAATAAGCTTACAAACAAGATAAAAATCAACATCAAATGCTACAGTGATGTCTGAGAGTCTAGTGTCCATTCAATTTAACAATTACAGCAACACTGGCAATCTTTTCCACATCAAAATCTCTTGATCCACACACAGGCGTGCCAACCTAACAAACTGCAATGGAATAAAGAATCCCTGAGAGGCAATAATGTAGAAAAGAGAGAATATAAACTGTATTTTTTAAAGCTTTGATATGAAAGGAGGTGAGAGCTAGGGAGTAACTCAGAAAGCAACCCAGTATCTTGTTAGGGTTTTCCTTAGCATGAAGCAAATAATATTTTTTTAAAGGGAAATAAGGGGTTAATTTTGGGAAAAGTACAATATAAGAAAAATCCAAAATTTGCCAATAAAACATTTGTCAATAAAACTAGAAAAAATCATCAAAAAGATTTTGTGCCTTCATGTAAGAATAAGATTATCAAAATATATAAAAGTAAAAACTTAAAAATATAAGAAAAACAATCATTAAAAAGAATAAATACACCAGTCAATTCTTGGCAAACCTGGTAGGCTTAAAAATCAGAACATGAGTAGTATGGAAATAATTAATAAAATTGATTATTCTAAGTACATTTACTATTGTTATTTTAGAGGAATCAGGAAACGTATTAGTAGCATGGATATTTTAGTCAAAAGACAAACTTAAAAACTCAAAAAAGTTATGATGATTAAATTGTATAATAAAGTCTACAAAAACAGAAATTAATGGTCAAAGATTAAACAATTAAAAAAGTGTCCCATACCCAAAGGTAAAAATGAAGTCTCTAAAATAACAATTGTTCTAAATTCAGAAAACAAAACCAAGACCACTACTCTAATTTACGAGATGCAGACAAAGCTACAGTAAGAAGAAACTTCTTATACTTAGATGTGTTCATTATCTTTAAAAAAACAGACAATAACTAAGCTAGGGAAAAATCCCCCTGAGAAAAATCTCCCTGAACCTGGCTTTTCTCAGCTTTGTGGAACATGTACCCACTCATTAGCAGAATCCTGTGTTAAACAAAATTTATGGGAGGCCACTGTATTGGACTCAGCTCCTGCACTTGGCCCCAACAGACCAGACCAAACCAGAATGCAGTCTCTCGTGCTGGGTACCACACAGTCAAACCAAACTTCAACACGTTCCAGTTTTCTAAAACAGGACACTCACAGCAACCAGTCAAAGGGGCCCAGTCTACTTGAGCCAGCATGATAAGGAAATCGCCTCTGTTTTAACCCTTTAAGGAAAGTAACTTTAAAACAACTAATCTGGTTTCTGTTCCCTGTTTCTTCTTTTACAGCCCCTTTCTGCCTACAAAGCCCACCTCCTCTGCTCTGCTCAGCCTTTCCATTCCTTAGATGTGATGCTGCCCTACTTCATGAATCACTAATAAAAGCCAATTAGATCTTTAAACTTAATTTGTTGAAATTTCACGTTTTGACATCTGTAGGACTCTAACTGAACAGTTTCATGATGTTGTAAGTGTCGTTATGTGTGTGCACTGTTTGGGATGCAAGAGAGAGTGAAGCAGCAAGGTACCTCTTACGGCTGCTGCTAAGAGCCACGAGGACACCCCCGAGCCGTATCAAAGGCCAGCACTGCTCTTCTCCAGGGCAGCTGGAGGTGGCAGTAACACGCAGGCTCAGGCTGACCCTGCCACACTGCCACAGCCCTCCACAAAAGTGAGCGCCAACTCCATTTCATCAGTTTCCCTGTTTGGGGTCCCCAGCATGAGGGAGATGGATGGGCGCGCTCTCTCAAGAAAGGCTCCCTCCTACTCCCCTTCAGTTTGTAGAAAGAGAAAAAATGAGCCACCGTGTTTACACGTGAGCACATGTACTCCTTATTAACGCCTTGAGGAGAAAAACACAGACGGAAGGAGAGAAGGGGGAAGAAAATAAACATAAGGCAGGATGAAGAAACACAAAATACTTACATTGGCTTAAAAAAAAGAGAGTTATCTTTAAAAAATAAATAAAGCAGACTAACAGTCAAATAAAAAGGCCATAGAGAAAACTGGAGAAAAGATAGATTGTTGCAAAGAAGACAGTTTGAAACACTTTACTATGCTTCTAATGTACCTAACGAAAAAAATTTTTGTAAATAAAATCCCATTTTTGTGGAATAAAATTAATCTGTGCTTAAATATACATATGGAAAAATCCAGAATGTTATAATGTTATATATCACAATATAGTAATCTCTAAACAGTAGGTATAGGATTTTTCCTTACTTTCAACTAACATGCATTATTTTTTCCTATTTTCCTACATTAAGTGTACATCATTTGTGTAATAAAATACTGTTGAAAACAAAGAATCATATACAATTTTTATACTTCAATTAAATTATATCAGTGATAGCGGAGAAATTTTTAGCATTATCAAAAAAATTTACCTCCAATAAAAGACCTTGTAGGCCTAGACTTTTAGAGTAAATTCTTTCAAATGTCCATAAACTTTCATGGAATACAAAGGAGTATATAATGCTACCTAGTTAATTTTATTAAGTAACATAAACCAATAAAAATACATGTAAATATAGTATATTAAAAAAGAAACCCAATCTTACCTATGAAAATAGATATAAAAGTCCTGAACGAATTGAACTCAATAGCAGCAAAACCAAAAGGCATTTATCCCAGGAAGTCAATGACTTTTTAATTGAGCAAACTGCTGTCACATCCATAGGGCACATTAAAAAAATGTAATATTAATAGATTCTGAAAGAAATCCTGTAATATTCAATACTTATTGCTATTTGGAAAATACTAGAAAAAAAAAGAATTTTCTAAACACTATAAAAATCACGTACCATAAAGTCCTAGATAATACTTAGCATGGAACAGCTAAACAATTTCCATTAAAAATCTGGAACTAAGATCATTACTATAGCAGATTTGATCTATGCAATAAAATATCAAACAGATATATGGTCTAAAGAATATTAAGAATTAAAAAAATGATAATTTTCATTTTTGAAGATCATAGTACATACTTACCATAACCAGTAAGAAATTACATAAAATATGAATAAAATGAAACAGTAAACTTGCTGCTTAGATTTATACACTTACACCACACATACACATCAAAAGTTTTCTTATATACTAGTATAAAAACATTAAAAGAAATGATAAACATACCACTAAAAACAAATGAACCACCACAGAGAAAACATTCATAAAACATATGTAATAAAGAGCTCACGTTCAGAACATACAAAGAACTGCGACTCAAAAGACAACAACCCAATAGAAAAGAATGGGCAAAGATTTAGAGACTTCACAATAGGATATACCACTGGCCAATAAGCAAAAGTACTCAATACCATTAATCATCACAGAAACACAAATAAAAACAATGAAATATCACTATATTGGTTATATCCACTTGAATGGTTATAAGAAAAAAGACTGACAACACCAAATGTTGACAAAAATGTGGAACAACCAGAATTCTAACTCATTGCTGGTGAGTATAACATAACACAAACACTTTGGAAAACTCTTTCAAAGTTTACATAAACTTAACATACATTTAGCCTACATCCCAGTAATTCTACTCTCAGTATTTACCCAAGAATATGAAAACATATGGCCACAAAAGGACCTGTGCACAAATGTTTATTGCAGCATGATTTGTAATAGCCAAAAACTGGAAGCAACCCAAATGTTCACCAATAGGAAACTAAACAGTGGAATACTACCCAGTAATAAAAAGGAATAGATTACTAACATATACAACAAAGACAAATCTCAAAAACTTAATGCTGTGATAGGATGTAAGATCACTATACAAAAATTAAATGGATTCCTATATACTAGAAATAATAATTCTAAAATGAAATTAAGAATACAAACCCATTTATAGTGGCAGCAAAACAAATAAAATGCCTACAAACAAATTTAACTAAAAAGTGTGAGACTTTTACAGTAAAAGCTATAAAATACTGTGGAAAGAAATTAAAGAAGATCTACATGAATGGAAAGACATCCCATCTCAATGAATCCAAAGATCAGACGTTGTTAAGATGGAAATATTCCCCCTGATTGACTCACAGATTCAACATAATCACTACCCAAATCCCAGCTGGTATTTTTGCAGAAATTAAAAAACTGATTTAAAATTCATGTGGAAAAAAAAAAAAATCAAGAGAACCTGGACCATCAAAACAAGCTTAAAAAAAGAACAAAGATGGAGAACTCACACTTCCCAATTTCAAAACTTACTAAAAAGCTACAGTAATCAAGACAGTATGGTAAATAGACATTTAACTCAATGGAATAAACTTGAGGGTCCAAAACTAAACCATGAAGGAATAAATCTTCATGATGTTGGTTTAGGCAATGGTTCCTTACTATGGCATCAAAAGCACAAGCAACAGAAGAAAAAATAGATAAACTGGATTTCATCAAAATTAAAATTTTCATGCATCAAAAGATACCTTCAAGGAAGGGAAGCACAACCCACAGAATGGAAAAAAAATTGCAAGTCATTATCTGACAAAGGACTTTTATCCAGAATATATAAAGAACTCTTACAAGCCAACAATAAAAAGACAAAGAAAAGGATTAGAAGAGACATATCTCCAAAGAAGATATATAAGTAACCAATAAACACATGAAAAGATTCTTAACATCATTAGTCTCTAGGAACATGAAAATCAAAAGATACCATTTCTCACACAATAGGATGATTACAATAAAAAAGACCAACAATAACAAACATTGGTGAAGATACAGAGAAACTAAAAATCTCATACATTGCTGGTGGAGAGGTAAAATGGTACAGCCATTTGACAGTTCCTCAAAATGCCAAAACAGATGCACCATATAACCCAGCAAAATTCTACTTGCAGGTAGAATGGGAGATGAAAATATTTGTCCACACAAACACTCTCACACAAATGTGTATGGCACCATTATTCATGGTAGTCAAAAAGGAGAACCAACCTAAGTGCCTATCAACTGCAGACTGGATAAACAAATGTGGTATACCCATACAAGAGAATATTACTCTGTCATGAAAAGGAATAAAGCACTAATACATGCTACAACACAACAACGTGGGTGAGCCTTAAAAAAAATTATGCCGAGAAAAACTAGTGACAAAATGTCACATATTGTATGTATCCATTTATGTGAAATGTCCACAATAATCAAGTCTGTATGTACAAAAAGTAGATGAGTGGTAGCCTGGGCCTGGGGCATGGAAGGAAGAAGCCAGAAGGAGATGTTACTGCAACTAGGTATAAGGTTTCTTTTAGAGATGTTAAAAAAGTTGTAAAAGTAGACTCTGGTGATGATTGCACAACTCTGTGAATATGCTAAAAACCACCAGACTGTATCCTTTAAATGGGTGAGTTTCATGGTATGTGAATATATCTCAATACAGCTATAAAAAAATTATACCCAGCAAAAGAAAGGGAATCCAAAAGAATGTATCTTATGTGAATCCATATATTAAGGAATTCTTCAATAAGCAAAACTAATCCACAGTGATAGAAATCAAAGAGCAGGGGCTGCATCAGAGAGAGATCAGAGGATGAGAAATATTTCCAGGGTGAAAAAAAATGTGAAAATGGTTATATACATTTGCCAAAACTCATTTAACTCTGCATTTAAGATTTATATATTGCACTGCATGTAAATTATGTTTCAATAAAAGCTAAATATAAAAAAAATCCACAACTCCGGTTGATAAAGTAAATATTCTTGGCTTAGAACATAGCTAAGCGTTTAAGAAAAGAGGCACTGTACAGAAGGTCCCTATGACCATGTCCAGGTTTGGTGATTTGTTAAGAAAACTGACAAGTCTCAGCATATTTTTGTACTCACAGCTACGATTTATTATGGTGAAAGGATAAAAAGCAAAATTAGCAAAGGGAAAAGGCACATAAGATTGAGTCCAGAGGAAACTAGGAGCAAGCTTCTAAGAGTCCTCCCCCCATAGAGTCACACAGGATATGTTTAATTCCTCCAGCACCAAACTGTGGCAATACGTGTGAAATGTTGTTGACCGGAGAAAACTCATTACAGACTCAGTGCACGAGGTTTATACTGGGGCTGGTTATGTAGGAACCCTCTGCCCAGTACATACTAAGATACCAGACTCCCAGAAGGAAGGCAAGTATTTAGCATAAACTACACTTTTTGCTCAAAAGTTTTAAAAACAGTGTGCTACTCTTATCATTTAGGAAATCCAAATCCCAAGATGCCAACCAAGTGCCAACCCTGCAAGCAAGAACTTTATAAGGATAACAGTCTCAGATCTGCTGTGTGAACTCTTTTCTACACAGGCATGATATCTGCAACTTGCACGCAAATGGTTCCAATAACAATGATCTGTATCACAATCACAATAATATGGAAAGAGAAAAAAATAAAGCAAACGTGTCAAAATGTTAGTAATTGGTGAATTGGGATGAAGAGTTTATTAGAGTTCTTTGCAGTATTCTTACAACTTTTCTTTGAATTTGAAATTATTTCAAAATAGAAAGAAAAAATTCATGGGAGCAGAGGATTTTATTCTTAATAGAAAAAATGTTTTAAATAATAAAATATCTAAAAATAACTTCAATCAAAAACAGGTATACTTACCAAAAAGAAAATGACAAAATTATACTGAGATATGAAATATTAACATTTGAAAAGAATTACACACCATGTTGCAAAATGCAATAGTAGGTCCCAAGTTTTTATAAGTTGTAGTGGATAGCTGATTTTATCAATCTAGCATACTTTTTCCTACTTCTTGTGGCAACAGAATTCTTCTACTGCATTGAACCCATTCCATGTGTTCATTCACATAGTTTAAGTACAGCTGATCCTGCCCTCCACTATTCCCTCTCCCACAGGACCATGTCCACCAAAATGACGAGGCCTCAGTGATTACATAGTAACTGGCTCAGAGATAAGCACTTGACCCTAGCTGGGCCAATCAGATAAAGTATTAAGGAAAACTCCTTCTCCTGGTTGCTAGACTGGGAAAATGAGTGTCTTGGCTGCCTAGGGTCATCTTACTCACCATGTGAAGAAAGCCATTAAGAAGACTAAAGCAAAAGCAAGCAGAGCCCAAAGAGACAGTGCTCAGAAAACATAATTTGAGTCCCCTGGATCCAGCCATATCTGAAGCTACCTCTGTATAGAATTCTCATGACATAACTATATTTCTTTCCTTTTTGTTACTTAAAGCTAATAAATTAGGTTTTTGCCTCTTATGATCAAGAGTTGTAACTAATAAAAAATTAAAATCCCAAATAAAAAAATTCTAAAATAAAAATAGAGAAAATAATTTACGAAACAAGATAGATGACCCTAAGTGACTGCAGCATATCTATGTAACTGAGTTTATGATTTAAGAAACATCATAAATTGACAAAGGATAAATTATTCAATAATCAGTAATGAGAAAATTAGTTATTTGACAAAATAAAATAGAGCCTCACTTCACATTCCCCAAAATTAATTGCCCAGAATAGCTCAAATGAAGGGGAAAGATACCAATACATACCTAGATTACTTTCGAGCCACTGATGTCCTTCAATTAGTTGATCAATTAAGGCAAAATAATGGGGAGTAGCTTCATCAGGCATAACCCAGCCACCTGTCACAATTTCAAACTGACCATTTTTTATTAAACTGGAGAGAAAATAATAAGAATCTATATTAACATACAGAAGAAAAGTTCAGATAAAAAAACTAAACAAGCATAAACATTTAAAAACAGTCTTTATCTCTAACCAGTATTTATACTAGTTGTTTTAAAATAATTTTTTTTTAACCAGAGAATGAATTTCAACTTTGAGGCCCATGATGAAGCACCCTTAGTTAAGTACCTGAGTAACCCCTCTCCTTCCCTAAGCAAAGCCATGAAGATCATTTTGGAGATTCCTTTTCATAAGGGTATATATAATTTCCCACACAGCTTCAAAGATTCCTAAAGTCAGGAGCCACATCTGACTTATTTCTGAATCTTGCAGAGCACCTAGCAAAGTGCTTTACTCAGAGTATATGCTCGATCAGTATTTATTGGAGGGCTGTCATCTTAAGCACGGTATTTGTTTCAATATATCTTCATCGAAAAATCAATATTTACTTTAGTCCTGGTGACATTGATAAGTTAGTCATGCAAACTACTCCAAAAAAATAACAATAAAGGTAAAGCTAGTAAGTATCATATGACTCTGGGAACACAGAAAACATGATAAAGCACTTTGCCCCAGACTCAGTTAAAATGTAGGCTATCTAGTTTGTTTTACATTATTGAATGAAAACCTCTAACATTATCATTATTTGTCCATTGGGTACTCCTTTGCTGTAATACCATACAAGGTAACAAGACCCCCAGCCCTAATAAAATTGAATTGTTTTAAGACACCTTCCCCTGAGAAGAAGAAAAAATCATAAACTATTAAAAATTTCAAGAAGTGCCCAAGGAAATATGAATATAAAAATCAAGAATTTAAGTAAATATTTTAAGTGCCACAGACTTGTCAGTGTACAACAAGATGGTTTGGACAATGGGGTAAAATTTCAGAAAGAAGCAAAGCACCTTTCAGAAGGATACGCAACACAGGATGTCTACAGCTAAAAGCCAAGTAGCAAGCCAAATTTAGATGAAGCAGACCAGAGGCACAAACGAAAGAAAGATTTCCCTACAAAGCATACAACGGAAGCCACAACATTAACACCACACCAGATTTATTCAAACATACGCATGATTGTATAAGCAGTGACAGAGTGGATGATGAAGTCAATGTCTAAAAAATAAAATAAAAAATCCCTTGCAAAATATGAAAGAAATGAATTAAATTTATGTTGCCATAGGGATCACCAACTAATGTAATTCCACATGGAGAATATGATGACTCATTAGAATATTTAAAGAAACTCAAGTGTCCAGTTAAATCTCAGATTTTCAAAGGCCCAAAACAAGAACCTATAATAAAGAATCTGGAAGTTTTTAAAAATTGCATTTCTTTTTTTTTGAAAGAGAGTCTCACTCTGTTGCCCAAGCTAGAGTGCGGTGGCATCAGCCTAGCTCACAGCGACCTCAAACTCCTGGGCTCGAGTGATCATCCTGCCTCAGCCTCCCGAGTAGCTGGGACTACAGGCATGCGCCACCATATTCAGCTAATTTTTTTTAAATATGTATACATATATGTATATATATATTAGTTATGCAGCTAATTTCTTTCTATTTTTTTAGTAAAGACAGAGTCTCGCTCTTGCTCAGGCTGGTCTCCAACTCTTGAGCTCAAATGATCTGCTGGCCTCGGCCTCCCAGAGTGCTAGGATTACAGGCCTGAGCCACCACGCCCAGCCTAAAAATTGCATTTCTTTAAGAACACAACTAAATTCAAGGCTACTATGCCCCACCCTTACTGACAATGGGCCTTCCCTTACAGTTAGTTTCCGTTTCTTATCTTTCTGGTGATTGCCTGTTTTGGCCAAACGCTAGAAGCCGTGGACCAGATCTGCCCCTTACACCTTATATTTAATAATCTAAAATATCAGGATGATTTGGGACTTAATCTCTGACCATCAAATATGGAAACTTGACCTCATTATCTTAATATCCTAATAAATAGATCCTTTGGAAAATTTCGGATATAAATTTCTTGAAACTAATTTCTTCTTTGCTGATCTTGAATAGAGTATACGAAAAACAGATTAAGAAACCTGAAACATAAATGGAAAAAAAATACTCCAATGGTAGAATTTTTCTTTTTTCTTCTACATCAGTTATATCTTGCTACATAATTCCTGTCCCATAGGCATGAATAGTCCTCAAGGACCAGTTAACCAAGCAAAGAGTCACACACATCATATAGAGCAGCTATTTTCCCTGCTCCATTTGTGAATAATTCATCCCTTTCCTACCACGCCTCAGATGCTACTTTTTCATACACTGATTTCTTATCTGGACGCAATGGTTAAAGACAAACCTATTAATTTGGTGGAGGCATGGAAAGCTTCCCACTTATTAAAATGTTTTCCAACACTTTCTTATCTATTTTCTTCTCTCCTATCTTTCCCAACCAGGCTAGTCCCAACTGCCCTCATGTCTCAGCTCAGAGAATTCTTCGTGAGCACCCAAGGTAAACCAACATTCCGTTTTACCCCACACCCATCATAGGCTTTATCAAGAACCAAACTTAACTCACTCATCTCCCTGTCCCCTCCCACGCCCTCCTCACTCCTACCCGCCATTTGAATGTAAGCTCCAAGAGAGCAGGACCAGGATGTGCTGTTTTGTTCACGTTTGCATGTCTAGCACTTAGAAGATTGCTTGGTATATCATGGGCGCTCAAATATCCATTACAGGAATGAGGAATGAATGAATGAGGCCAACAGACTAATGTGGGTATTTATATAAGATTTTTATATTAGATGAAGCTCACAAGATACATGCGAAATAAATTAGAAAGGGAAGGGTCAGAATGAAGTTTCAATGATCTAGGTATGAGGTGATATGATCCAGAATGTGGTAGTAGTAGAAACTATGGAGGAGGAAGAAGACAGAAGAGACATTTCATGAAGAAGTATCAGTGGTAATTAGAAAATGATTGGAGACAGAAGAAAGAACAGATGCAACCATGACTTAGGTTTTAATCCCAGATGTTTAACAGAGTGGTAGTATCAATACACAGACAGTGGAGTTCAACTGAGAAGGGAAGTCACTTTGCAGTAATGAGTATAAATATGGACAGGGGTATTTGATGACGGTGGAATATCAAATACAGGGGTGTTTGATAACTGAAAAAGAAGCGTAAGTTTAAGAAAAGGGGCCAATAATAAAATTAAGTTTTCGGGGACTGAAAGAGGAAATAAGGAAGGATGGGAAGTCTAAAGAAAACAGCAGAGGAGAGTCAAAGATCAAGCAGAAGGATGACACGAAATGAAGGTGATAAGAAATGTTAAAGACAAAAAGAATAAATCTATGAATTTAGCCTGAAACATTCTGGAAAAGTTATGAGAAGCAACCTGCCCTTCCAGTTGGTAAAAGCCATTAAAAAGCTACCACAGCTGTGACTTAGAAATAGACACATCAGTGGGTCAGAAAAGGAAGTTGAGAAATAGATTTTAAAAATATTTACGTTATTCAAATAGCCATTGAAGATTTCTCAAAAAACTAAAAATAAAACTACAATATGAGCCAGCAATTCCACTACTGGGTATTTATCCCAAGGAAAAACACTCAATATATCAAAGGGATACCTGTACTCCCGTGTTTATCATAGCGCTATTCCCAATAGCAAAGATATAGAATCAACCTAAGGGTCCATCAAGAGATGAATGAAGAACATGTGGTATATGTCCACACCCTGGACTATTCATAAAAAAGAATGAAATAATGTCATTTGCAGCCATATGGATGGAACAGGAGGTCATTATGTTAAGTCAAATAAGCCAGGCACAGAAAGACACTCATTCACGGAAGCTAAAATAGATGATCGCATGGAGGTAGAGAACAGAATGACAGATACTAGCAGCTGAAAAGGGTGTGTGGGCAGGTGGGGCTGGAGGGATAAAGAGAGGTTGGTTAATGGGTACAATTTTCAGTTAGACAGAAGGAATAAGTAATAATGTTCAATAGCAGAGTAGGATGACTATAATTAACAACAATGCATTGTGTAATTCAAAGCAGCTAGAAAAGAGGACTTGAAATGTTCCCAACACATAGAAATGATAAATACTTCAGGTAATGGATACCCTCAAATCCCCTGACTTGATCATTACACAGTCTATGCATGTAACAAAGTACCACATACACCCCATAAATATGCAGAAATATTAGTATCAATTAAAACTAAATAAAACAGCCATCAAATTAGTGGGGAAAAATAGATTATAGCTTTTTTTTAAAGTTTCAATCATAGTGATTTAAAACAAGCTCATAAGAAAAGGCCAAGATCTTATGTTATGAAAGCCAAGGGACCCATATTTTAAAATAGCATGCTCATATAGATTTTTAAGAAAAATTGCAGGAGTATGTCAAAAAACAGGCATGAATGATGTCATAACAGCAGGCCAGAAAGGTTTTGGTTGTGCTTCGTTTTCGCATGGTTTCCGTAATCAGACAAAACGAAACATCCAATGGAAGAAAACAGACAACATGGTTTTTAAGCATGAAGCAACACCTGACAGAATAACTAGGTTAGTGAATACTCCTACTTTATTAAACCATCTGTTTTTACTAGAGTATCATCCTTTAATCCGTAAGAATGGAAGAAATAGATCACAAACCAGAACAGTTTTACAGGCAGTAAAGTTCAGTTTGATATAAAAGATTTCCTGTGTTAGGCAAAAACACTTACCATTCAACCACAACAAAAACCCAGAAACTTCAGAAGCACACATATTTGCCCTGCATTCTAGAACATATGTGATAAGCACCTAAGAACTATCTGATGAATGAGAAAAAAACAAGAAACAGTCCAAAAGACAAGAGAAAAATTGTTGATCTAATTATCAAGACGCATAGTAACGATTATCACCATTTAATAACTATAAAAATTAAGACTGAAATTCTCACAGAAATAACGTATCAGAAAATGCTTACTTTAAAAAAAATTATAAGCAATAGAGAAAAGCTATGTTAGCCTGCAAAAAGTACCTAACTTAAAATTGCTATTGTGATAAGATACAAATAAAATTAGGACAGACATAACTATATGTTCGAGACTAACAATTTTTAAAAATTAAGTAATGGTTCATACCTGTATCAACATAAAAACTAACTTACAATGAACACAGGCACTTCCAAGTATTTCCATCTAGTTAGTGTACAACATGCATCAATTGAACTATTTCCCTGATAGGCAGGGGAATGCAAAATCCAAAAGATGTACCCACATGATGGGGTTTATTGCTTAGTTTCTACCAAGACACTCTCTGACTTCTGGCAGACTTTTCACATATACCCTTCATGATATTTCCTAATAAACATGAGATCTAGAGGCAAAAGTAAAAACATATAGAGTAAGAGAAACAACAGAATATATTTATATAGCAAAATCAGAAACTAGGAAACCAGGCACTAACTTTCAAAATTAACAATACTCTGTTTCACTTTTCACAACGATGAGTTGACTTGTAACTAATGGTATAAGATGTTAAAGTACTTCCATGTTTCTATTTCAATGATGGCGAATTTGGTATAAAAACCTTAAGAAAATAACTGATCAAAATTAAGCTGAGCATATCTGTCATTGCTCATTTTGCCTGAGATGCAGAATTTACACTTAAGAATTTACTGCAAAGCACAAGAGGCTGCAAATCATTTTCTCTAACTGTAACTTTTCCCCCTATGTAGAATCATCAGACATTTGGAATTTGGTCACACAGAGAAGGATACACTCAAAGAGCTTTTCTCCCTAATGGGGAAATTGTTACAGGCAACTTAGTAGCAAACAATGCATCATTTAGCAAGCTTCAAAGAATCACAAATTAATTTCACATGAGAAAATGAGTTGAATTTGTAATCATACATCTGGGGAAATGTGAAATAATACAAGATGACGTACATGGTTTCATTCTTGAATAAAAAAAAATAGTTAAATGGACAATTCAAAAAGATAGAGGCTCCCAGTGAATCAATTTATACCATAAAGACATCTGCTAATCAGATTCTCTGATTCATATTCCTTTCATGGCGAGTACCTAGAATGAGGGTAAAAATAAAATTTGTATTAAAATCCCTCATATAATAATCAGAGAAACCCACTGCGTATTTTATTAATATTGTTGATGCCTGTCTCTAAAGATTTAGTATATGAGGAATAGAGGGCAAATTAGTTATCTCTCATCCTTTCTTCCTCATTTCATTGCAGCCATAGTCCCTTTGTTCACTTCACTGTACACATTCTCTATCTGCCTGGAATTCTTTCCCTTGTAACATTTGCCTCATTGGCTCTTACGGAGCCACTAGAAATCGTTACTGGACACCACATCCCACACAAACTGTTATCCTTCAGCAATTCAAAGCTTTTCTTTCATATCACTGATAACAAAATCTAACTATATATTTGTCTGTTTGCTGTCTTTCTCCTCCAATAGATTAAGCACCATGAAAACAGGAATCACCTCTGTTCTGTTCACCATTTAATGATGAGATGCCACTTTTCACCTATCAGATCGGACAGATCAAAAAGTTGTATAACGTACTGTGATGTCAAGGATGTATGGAAACAGATATTCTCACATATTGCTGGATAACTATCAAATTGCAAGATGTATACATACATACTTTTATCCATGCTCACTCAAAATAAGTCAGAAAATATTTAAAAGTATAAAAAACAAAATAAAACCTTGTAGATACTAAAGATAAAGGATACACTCTGCATTAGCAAGAAACCAGAAATAAAACAGCGTCGTTAAATAAACTAAATCCCATTCATAAAATAGACTTTACTGAAAAATTCTCCAAGATATTTGTTTAAAAAGCATGGTACAACGCCCTCTAGGATGGCTACTATTTAAACAGAAAAAAAAAACTCAACAAATAAATTTTGATAAGGATGTGAAGAAATTAGAAACTGCATTGCTAGTTGGAATGTAACAGCCAGTGTGGAAAACAGTGAGGATTTTATGAGGATTCCTCAAAAAATTAAACATAGAATTACCATAGGATCCAGCAACCCCACTTCTGAGTATATACAAAAAAAGGATTGAAAGAAGGAACTTGAACAGATATTTGTACACCCATGGTCACAGCAGTACTATTCACAAATTCTGACATTCTGATTTCTATCACAATAGACCAGTTTAGTCTACTCTCAGACTTCAAAAAACAGAATCACAATATTTACCCTTCTGTGTGGCTTCTTTTGCTTAACGTTTGTGTGAGATTCATCCACATTCCTATGTATTTCAGTAATTCATTATTTTTTCTTGCTGAGTACTAGTCTATTCAAATTGTTGTATGAATATACCATAATTTTTCAATCCATCATCTCGTTGGTGGACATGTGAACCATTTCCAGTTTGAAGTTACTATGAAAAGGTCTGTTACAAAAATGTCTGTACAACTCTTTTGTGAACATGTTTTCGTTTTTCTTGGGTAAATTCCTAAGAGTGGAGCTTCCAGGTCAGATCATGGGTGTTTTTTTGGAAAACTCTTTGAAGGCTTTTCAAAAGTCATCCACACTTTACATTCCTACCAGCAATATATGAGAGTTCCAGTTGCCACGCGTTCTTGCCAACCTTTGGTGTTGCGGGTTTGAGACAGCATCTCTCGCAGAAGTTCTGATTTGTGTCTCCCTGATGGCCACACGTTGCCCAGCCTCTGCAGGCATGCCCTTGCCCCACCCCCCAATGAGGCAGTCTAATAAATTTCTTCCAGGTGTTTGAGCATGCCATGCTCTTGCCAATTCCTGGCCCATAATCACAATTCCCTTCTCATAACCTGGAATTCCTGCCCCACCTTCTGACACCTGCTTCTTGATTGACTAGTTCTAGGTATCCTTCAGATTTCAGCTTGAATGCCACTTACATCAGGAAGCCTTCCAAGACCCCCTTCTTGCTTCCATAGAAAAAGCAAGTTGTAAAACTGTGTTTAAATACGTGTCTTCTCTTCTCTTCCCTGAGGGCTGGGGCCAGGGCAGTCTGGCTCACCTCCTATATCCTAGGAGCATAGCACAATAGACGTTTGTTGAATGAACGGTGGAGTAAATAAGGAAAGGCTTCAGAGATGAGGTAATATTTCAGCTGAGTCTTGAACATAAATAGGATTGAAATTACCCAGTGCACCAGAGGAAAAAATAAAAAGCCATGCTGAACACATGGGCAAATTCCTAAGCAGCATGAAACAGCATGTGTCTGAGAACACCCACGTGGCCAAGTATGCCCAAGAGTAGATGTGAGGCAGGAAGTGACTAGAGATAAGGGTGGACAAGTTGGGAAGTTGGGAAGAATCAGAGAGAAAAGGCCAGTATGTGTCAGGCAAAAGAGCTTTGTCTGTCCCTTTTGACACAGATGGAAATGTCACTGAAGCATTTTAATGCAAACACGACCAGACTGGCCTGTTAGAAACCTAACCCTGCTGGTGAAATGGAGGACACTTGGAAGTGATACAGCTGGAAAGAGGAAGACCATTTGGAGGTTTTCACAACAGTATAAAACAAGAGCAATGGGGTGAAAAGGAGGGGACAGAATCCAGAGATATTAAATAAGCAGAATTGATGAGGCCTAGGGACTGACTGGGTGTGGCAGGAAAGGCAGATGGACAGCCAGAGCACCACAGACATTGAGAGCACTGGTTCTGGGGCTCACTGGCTCTGGTCTTCACTCCACACATACTAGTACCAGCTGGTGACCTTGGCCATGTCCCTTAAGACCTCTGCCTCAGATCCCTCAACAATAGGATGAAGATAAGAAAGCAGCTTAACTCAAGAGAATGCTAGAGGACTGGCTGAATAAATACACGAGTGCTTAGAAGGTGCCTGGCACACAGTAAGCACTTAATAAGTGTTATCTCTTACTATTACCATTAACTAAGGAAAAAGAAAGTAGTACAGGTTAGAGCTTTATATCAAGTAGTCCATATGCTTGGTAATTAAAACTAAAAGTAGAACTACCATTTGATCCAGCAATCCCACTACTGGGTATTTACCCAAAGGAAAAAAAGATATTCTATAAAAAAGATACCTGCACTCAAATGTTTATAGCAGCAA
Source organism: Lepilemur ruficaudatus (assembly GCA_963574885.1). Taxonomy (NCBI): domain Eukaryota; kingdom Metazoa; phylum Chordata; class Mammalia; order Primates; family Lepilemuridae; genus Lepilemur; species Lepilemur ruficaudatus. The sequence goes on from CAUYRT010028829.1 coordinate 33,153, forward strand.
AATTCACAATTGCAAAGATGTGCAAACAACCCAAGTGCCCATCAATACATGAGTGGATTAATAAAATGTGGTATATGTATACCATGGAGTACTATTCAGCCACAAAAAAAAAATGGGGAACTAATACCTCTTATATTAACCTGGATGGAACTGGAGAGGATTCTTCTAAGTAAAGTATCACAAGAATGGAAAAACAAATATCACATGTACTCACCATTAAATTGGGACTAATCAACCAATATTTACGTGTACATACGGAAATAACATTCATCAGAAATCAAGCAGGTGGTGGGGGAAGGAGAAGATGGGTAAATTCACACCTAACAGGTACAATGCACATTATCTGGGGGATGGACACACTTTGATTCAGTTGGTACAAAAGCAATTTGTGTAACCAAAACATGTGTACCCCCATAATATTCTGAAATTAAAAAAAAAAAAACTATAGTGTAAACAAGCATGCAAAATGAGAGAGGAGAACTAAGGGTGTTACCCAATAGGGAAGATCAGGAACATTTAGGAATGAAGCAGAGGACATCAGAGAAGTGATGAAAAAGGAACACTCAGCAATGCAAGGGAACAGCCCCTACAGGGAAAGTGCTCAGGGTCACAGAAGCCAAAAAAGGAAAGCATTTCAAGGAGAATGCAGTGGTCAATGTCAATGCTGTGAAGAAATCCTCTCTAAGTAAGGAGAAAGTACCCAAGGAAGGAGCATCTGAGAAGTTCCTCAGCGCTTTTCTGGGTATCCATGATGTAAACAGAAGCCAGGGCTGAGTGAGTGAGAAGTGGAAGTAGCAAAGCAGCCTCACTCCAGATGAATCGGGACTGGAGGGGGCGGGGATAGAATATATACTTTCCAAAATAAATGTATACTGTGCTTCCACTATAAGAACTAATGTTATTTTAGACCCTGGTACCTTGCTTTGATCCCTTTGATGAACCGCTAAACATCTTTAGGTTCTAAACTCAATCCAAATCTGCAAATGGCTCTGAACAGCACAAGGCACACTGTAACTTCCCACTGCTTTGTAAATTTTACACCAGCCTTTGGTTAAATAACATAAAATCTAACCTGTATAAAATGTGTAATAAATTAGTCTGTATAATAGTCTGTTTTTCTAGGAAAACCTAAAATGCTTGTCAGTTAAATTTTGATTCTTATTTAAGAATATAACATCAAATATTTCTCTGATTTCAATAAGCAATCAGAGATAGTTAAGAGAACAGGGGAGAAGGTTCATTACATACAAATCTAGGAAGAAAGACCTAAGAAGGTGGTAGAAAGATTAGATGATAAAGGGTCTGCATTCTTGGCAAAGCAATGAAGCCCAGCCACATGGCACAGACACGAAATTTGTACTAACTGATGGTTCTTTCCTCCCACACACAGTTGGAGCCTTAATTCACACCAAAAGATCCACAAAGAAAAGGTGGTCAAGACTTTGCTGAATACACAAATTGTTCTTGGATTCCAACAACTCAGTGGGTTTCTCCACTGAACACTGGTGGTAATAGCAGATGCAATGAAAAAACTGTCCCGATGTCTCAGAGCCCAGAAAGGAATAATGAATACATCACATGCTGAGTGCTAGTCAAAGGAAATGCTAAGGTTACTGTTTCATCTGCTAGACTCTGAATAAGGGTTCATATTTTGATGTATTATAAAGATTATGCAGTATTTAACTGCATTTAGTCTAAAATATCCAAGTATGAAGCCTAAAAAGTAAAAAGAATGTTAATATACAAGTCATTTTCAAAATAAAACAAGTATAGAAGACAATGTGCTGATTATTTAATGGAATGTGGCTTCTTTTCAATCCACTAGATACGTGTTACAAGTAGGTACCATGACCATAATTGATTAAATTATTTTGAATTGTGAAAAAAATGGAAAAGCTAGATGATGTTTACATGGATCTCACTTTAGTTAACTAGATATTCATTTTTAAAAGCTTATAGAGCTAAATACTGCTGTGTAGGGGGCGAGGAGGAGGAAATCAAACAAGTCATTGCTAGAATAGGTTATGGAGATCATTTGAGTTACATTTCTGTCAAGTTCCCACAATCAATTGGTATTCTTTAGAGACAATGAAAGCTTACATAGAACCCTGCTGGAATTAACAGGCTCTACTTTGCAACAGCTAGCTTGCAAATTTAGGTACAGATATTTAATCCATAGCTCATCTTCAAAAAGTGGAAAACAAGCCATTGCATAAGTATTACACTAGTAGTCAAAAAAATCTATCAGTAATTCCACTTAATACAAGCTTGGAATTTTAAGTTATGGGAGCAAACCCAAATATCTATTAAGTTTTCTCCAAAAAACATACATTTCAGCAACTAATACTAAGAATGCTTGGTTCAAGTACATAGGGAAAAAATTACCCTAGTTTTACAGATAAACGTAATAAATGAATAAAAGTGAATGATTCTAGCTAGAAGGAAAAGAACTTTAGCAAATCTTAACCAGAAACAAAACAAACCTCATTTGCACTAATGTGGCTCTAAAACAATTTTTTCTTTAAGCAAAATGATATCATTAAGGATCAGGCCTATATTCCAGAACATTTTAATTGCCATTTTTGCACTTCAAATGTGATCAACTATTGGCAATTTCATATGGTTCAACCTAGGTCAAATGGCCAACAGAAGAGAGAGAGAGAGAGAGAGAGAGAGAGAGAGAGAGAGAGAGAGAGAGAGAGAGAGAAAACCTGCATCCAGGTAGAATCAGGAAAAGGGGGCTATTCACAGGCCATAAAATTGGCAGCATTTCTGACAGATATACTACAGAGGAAACTGACCCATAACTGCCCTGCATGAAAAATCATCGTGAAGTCCCAAGTCATAAATAGAGAAGATTCTGACAGATTTTGGCAACACCCTGTAATTCAGAAGGCAAGGGCTGAAGCAAGGCTGAATACTGCGACAGGGAGTAATCACAGTCCCCATTTGTCACCACCATGCTGGGAGGCAGCCAAGCATGGCCTCACCATACCACAAGGGGCAGGCAGCAGACCCTCGGTTCCTTCTAGGGCGGCTGGACTCCATGAAGAGCAGCACCTTCAGATAGGTCATGCCCCCTACCTAGCTTACAGGCCACACAAAGAAAGCGAGGTGCAGAAAGCCAGCCCCAGGCTCAGCAGCTTCACAACAGGAACAGGACAGTTCACAGACAGGGGTGGGCTTTCTCCAGACCTTCTCACAGCCCCAGTCCCTCTCTTCCCCTCCCACCACCTGATTTATAACCCGGACACCTTCCCCAGCTACTGGATCCCTGATGTGCATGGAATCTTCTAGGATCTAGTTGTCTAACAAAGAAATTAAGGAGAAACAGCTCAGCTAGCTTTCTGGTTTGCAAGGAACGCAAACTGACTCTGGATAGAAAATGTTGGGAGACCGTCCCGGCAAACAGGATTGAAGACAGGCTAAAAGTGCAGGCTTGACGAAGGGCTGGAGGAAAACGAGAGGCCACACTGCAGGGACCACGGGACCATATCCTGGGAAGAGTCTGGCAAATGTGCTGTGAGGAATGACCTGCAAACTTCTCTCCATGTCTGCTTCCCTCCCTTCCATCTGCCAGCTCTCACTTCACTCTCTAAAGATTCAAAACCCTGGGAAATAATGTGCTGACTGACTGAGCTCAGGCCATAGCTGACCTGTCTGGGCTAGGGCAGGAAGAGGGAGGATCTGCTTCCTCTGCGTGAAAGGCCATTTCCCAAAAGGAAATCAGGTGAAGTAGATGCTGGCCAGCCAGCAATAACCAGTACCTACAGCAAGAAAAGTGAAGTACTTAGTTAGAAAAGGAAGGGATTTTAGGCAAGTTACACTCTGTTTGGGACAAATCCCAGGTGTGGATACAGCTGTTCTTGCTCAAGGATGAATAAAAAGGGGAAAAACACTTGGACTAAGGACAATAATAAAAAGAACACAGAACCAAAGTTAAAACAAGCATTCAAAGCCAGAACAGAACAGACTCAATATTAGAGAGTACTGAATGGGGGATAGGGGATGGGCAGGAAACCCATGAGAAAAATCTCCCAAAATGCAGTAAACAGAAGAAATAGAAATGAAAATGCATATGGAAAAGAGACACTAGAGCCTCAATAACCAGATAAAGGAATTCCAAAACAAATCAAGCAAAAAGAGCTGTCAATTAGTAAGAACAGAACATATAAGCAAAAGAAACATTTGAACTGATAGACGGAAAACTTAATGGATACTTAGATATATGATTTTGTGACATTTTAGAATTTCATGGATACAGTAAATAAAAAAATCCTAAAAGCATCTGTGCAAAGGAAAAAAGTTATCTTCAATGAAGCATTATGTAACAAAGATTTTATGACAGAAAGCATACATTTTATAGTTAAAATTTCCCATTAAATGGTATAGGCTCTCAAGATGACTTTAGAACTAAAACTTACATACAGTGTCCAAGAGAAATATTCAAAGTGGAAAACTGAAGTTAAAATAGTAAGAGCCACTAATATTTATTGGGGATTTAAAATGTGCCAGGCATGTTATATATATTAACTTAATCCTCACAAAAACCAAATAAAAGAGATTCCAATATTACTCCCATTTGACAACTGAAGAAACTGAGGCACAGAGAAGTTAAGTAACTTGACCTAAGTGACACAGTAGTTGAGACTTGTCAGGATTTGAACCCAGCAGCCTGGCCCTAGTGCCCAGCCTTTAGAACTACAACTCCAAACTGTCTTTCAAGTAAAAAACTCAGCACAGATTAGGTAAATTCAAACAAACAAAAAACAAAGACTGATAGTGATAGCAATATTAGTCATTAAAAGGAGAAAAGATGGTACTTTGTCAGTGATAAAAGATACAATTTATGATGAAGAAAAAGAAATGCTAGCCTGGGAGTGCCCAGAACCTTGCAGTTCCTGCCCCATAGCAGATAATCAGGAAGTGTCTATTGAATGAATCAATGAATGAATGATCTAGAAGCAAAACAAAGATCAGACAAGGAAGGAAAAAAAACATAAAACACCCCAAGATTAAAAAAAAAAAAAGATGTTGACAGGGGAAGAGTAGCAAACAAATAAGTACAGTTAGTTCTGCTATAAACACTTGTTTTAAAAACAGTAATTTGTTCCAAAGTGATTGATAATATTAGGGAACAAATTTTGCATTGCTTATGCACAACTTAGTCCTGAGAAACACTAGGCAAAGGCAGAAAACTACCCAGCTGAACTGAGCTGGCTGTGCAGGAATACACAAGACACACCTCAAATATCTCCCAGCTCCAGGAGGGTTATGAGCCACACCCTCCTCATCTGCTGTTCAACTTAACTTTCCAACAGATTTCAGATAACCTACTTGCCACCACAAAAACTCACGATCTACTTCCTCCCAACGCCCACTTACACAAGCATACTTCAGGTCCTTTTCAAGGTAAATTGACATATTTATTTGTACATTTCTTAACCAATTAAACACATGTAAAACTGGACTAGCATCTTTATTAGGTTTCCATCTTTTGTGTGTGGGTGTCACCAGGGAAGTTTTGGAGTGCTGTACTCTAACCCCATTTTTTTCCATAAGCCCTGTGGCTTTTATTGCACAATTTTGTACAACAGTGATTTTCAAGAATGTGTATGCTGCCTGATAGCAGAACTGACTATACAAAGATGAAGATAGCAATTGTAAAATGTTGAATTAGCAGATACTCATCAAACGCTATACTGTACAAACACCTTTTCAAGTACTATTAAGAGGTTCATCAACGCTGACCACACATTAAGTCCCAAAGAAAAACTCAAGAAATTCCAAAGAATAAAAACTGTACAATCCATACTCCCTGACCATAAGACATTAAAGCTCATTTTTAATAAAATATAGCTAGGAAAAAATAGCACTTGCAAATTGAAAATTATTTTCCTAACATACTCAAGTCAGAGAGGAAACAGTAAGTACAATTATAGTATATTATTTAGGGAGAAAACAGCATATATAGGAGTGTAAAAGCTAGTTAGAACAGCGCTAAAAGGCAAACACACAGATGGAGACATGCTGTTTATGAAATGGACTGGCCCATTTAGCATTAGTGAAAGCAGGTAGAAGGAATCAGGAAAGATGAAAGCAAAAGAAAAAAAAAAGGTCAAGAGTAAAAACCACTAAAATATAAATAAATAGGTTAGGGCCAAGGGGTTTAGGCGGGCAAAAACCAACAAAAATAAGTAAATCAAGATGAGGAAGAAAAAAATCAGATTCCCAAAAGTAGTAACAAAAAATCAAAAAATAGGTACAGATGGGACAAATTCCTAAAACCTGAGCAATCTGAGCCAAATCTCTATAAAATTATCATTTTCTTAGAAAACATGGGGTACTATTTGTACTCAAGAAGTAACATAAGACCTAAAACAAAATCATTTTTTAATATTAAAACTTAAGTCAAAGAATTACCTATAAAAAAAACCTGTTCTACATGGCTTTACAAAACAGCTATTAATTTTTAAAAGGTTGCAAACTAGTAGGTAGCCAGATATTAACCAAGGATTCAGAAATGCTAATGTGTTCTGTTTGGCTCTGGGTGTGTGTATATGCACACCCATACGTATGTGCCTACGTACGTTAACCTAAATTAGCTGCTAACATTTCAATTTAAAAAGTCAAGGAATTTTATATAACATTTTGGAATTCCAGCTAGGAGGGATATCCTAACAACCTGGTTCCCAACACAACACAGTAGGGCACAGTAGAAGTGGCTAGCTCCTTTGGCTGTGGTAGTTACTCAGGTCGTCCCAATGCTTTCAGATCCTATAGCCTTCACTTAAGGTACCTTCCTAGACAGCCCTGCAAGCACTTTAAGCCTGCAATCAGAGAGAAAAAAATAAAAACTAAAAAAACTCCAGTGAAAATGATGGAAAATCAATTCTGCCCAAATTACGTTTAAAGGTTTACATCAATTTTCACCAAAATCCAAAGTGATTTTTGTTTTTGATGGGGTAGAAGGAATTTAACTAATTCATTCTAAAGCTCTGGGAAAATTAAATGATCATTCGTTAAAAGAATTTTTTAATAGTTAACAATAATGTATTATATATTTCAAAATAACTAAAAGAGTGGAATGGGAATGTTCCTAACACAAAGAAACAATAAATGCTTGCAGCGATGAACAGCCCAATCACCCTAATTTGATCATTACACATTATATGCTTGTATTAAAATATCACATGCACCCCAAAAATATGTATCCATATGTATATTATATAAAAACATATAGTAACTAAATATGTTAATAATAAACATAATATGTATTATGTATCCATAATCACTAAAAATAAAACATTTTTAAAAAGAAAATAAAGATGAGGGTGAATTTAAACTATCAGTTAATGAAACATATCATAAAGCCACCACAATTATAGTCAAACAGAAAAGTCCATGAAATAGGATAAAAAAAAACAAGAAATCAATGCATATTTAAATATACTAAAGATGGCACTTCAAATCAATAGAAAAGGATGGACTATTAAAATCATAGGGAGACAGCGCAGCATGGTGTTCAGAGGGCAAAGCCTCTGGACAGCTGGACTGGATGGAACACCAGCACTGCCATGACCTGGCTGGTGACCCTGGAGGAGACAGTGTCCTCATCTGTAAAATGAGGATAATAATTGCACCCACTTCACAGTATTGTTGAAAGGATTATCAGTGACAAGTGTTAGAACAGGGCCTAATAGAGTTAAGTGCTGGTAAGTAATGTTAAATAAATGGGGAAAAAAAATCATAAGGTAATTCTTAACTCCCAAGAACACGGGTACATGGTGATCAGAGAACTTCTCATCACACCGTATTAAAAAAAACAATAAATTTCAGTATTTTAAATAGTGAATGGTAAAACATGAAACTAAGGAAAAAAGGATATATCTGATCTCTAGATTGGGGAAGACCTTTTTAACTATGACAGTGAAAGCAACATCTAAAGAAAAAAGATTAACAGATTTGACTACATAAAAATTTTAGAAGTCTGTATATCAAGCACTAAGAATTAAGAAGAAAATAAAAACTTGAGGAAAAAGAAGGGAGATATATATACACATATAAAATAAATATTCCTACAAATCAGTAAAAATATATACAATAAGCAAGTTACAAAAACCTTAGCTTGTACATATGAAAAAATATGCAACATTGTTACCAATTAAAATAAAATTTCTCAACTATCAAATTGGCCAAGGTTTTCAAAAATTATATTGTTAGCCAACAGGCATAGAAATTGGTACTTTCTACATGGAAGATTGAAAATACACTGAAACAAACTTTCCAGGGGTCACTTTGATTATATGCTTAAAAAAAACCTCAAGATATTAAGTTCCTTTGACCTAGTAATTCCATTTCTAGGACAAAGCTGGAACATAAGGATTTAAACAGAAAAGTTTCAAATCGCTTTGCACAGATGAACCAAAATCAATCAAAAAACGATGTGAAGAAATATTTTTGTTTCAGATATAAAGCTAAGAATTTTCACCTTCTAAACAATTTAACACTTGTTTCATTGTACAATTAATCCTTAATATTACCAAATTTCAAAAAATTTTTTCAAACAAACCTTTTAACAGCATCCTTCTTCTGATTATCTATAATATCCCACCACTTTGAAAGGTAAGAGATCTCAGACCACATAAACTTCCTCCTTGAGTCTTCTCCCAGCTTTAGGACCATGTTATTAAAAATATACTGAGTCTTGTCTCTAAAGTAGTCATTGAAAGTCTTCAACCAACCTAAATCAAAACACAAATACACCACAAAGATCTGATTCATATGGTTAATTTCAACTCAGTCACATTCCATTGCATTACTTTTGGACATTTTTAGATGTTTCATTCATATAAAGACATATTTAAAAATTTAACAAGTGTTTTCAATTAATGAAATTCCATTTTAGTTGGTACAGGACTCAGACACCCATAACACTGAAATGACGAAAATACCTGAAAACTGCACAAATTCAGATAGAAATGAGAAAAACAATAAAGATGACCTAAGGCTAAAAAGCAGTTACATACACCTAACAATTATAGGATCTAATTCAATTTTTTATCTCTAGTTTAAGAAAGTTTTTTAAACTTAAAAAATCTAAATAGTGTCAACAAGTTGGCAGCACTGTTCTCAAGATATGTGATCCAAATTTTACCCTCCCATGCCATATCTAAAATTCCCTGCCCATTAAATAAGTTAAACTAAGAAAAAGGAAATCACAAGTATAAACTACACCTAAAAGCTAGCAACAGAAAATAAGGTAATTACAACGTTAATGTGAATATTAAACAGAATTCTGCCAAAAATAGGCATTTGTTCCCAAAGGCTGTTCATTATTCAATTTTTTACAAGCACAAAGTGACGCTAATCAAATAACAAATACATACACATCAATGTAAAGTTTTTTCAAAAGAGAATTGTAGATGGCAGTTTGGTTCTCTGATTTTTCCTATGCTTCTCAAAATATCCTGTAAATTTTATGTGAAGACATTGGCAATTTGGCTATAAGAAACATTTTTAACAAGACCCACAAGTCCAAGCATAGCCCCATGAGGCAGACTACTAAAACAGCCAAGGCTAAAACATACACAGCTACCAACTCCACCCACTGGTGGCGGGCAATGTGCACCCCTGGAAAATAACCTGTTCTCATCTATGAATTCCTACAGGGAGGAGAGTTTCTATACACCCAGGCTGAGCTACTTACTGCCCTAATGTTACCAAACCTCAACATGTGAGAAGACTAAAGTATTAGGGGTCCTGGTGGCTGATGCTTTTGTCTGTCTATGATTAAGTTAATGTTCAAGGTACACTATATTTGCTGGCAAAAAATAAAAATAAAAGCCTGCTAGGACAGAAAAAAACAATACAACTAGTTTGACAAGGCCAATACAAGCTTTTGAAAAATACACTGTAGCTGGGACTGTATCTATCCCTCTTGCTTTAACTGAATCTACTCATTCATTCCACAATTATTTACTGAGCACCTACAGCATGGCAAGTATAAGGTTACAAGCTAAATAGGAATACGAAATGAAATAGTCTTTATAGGACTTTCTTGATCTGGAGTACTTTTAAAATGATTTGTTACCTAAGAATGCTCTCTGGATACCTCAATTTTTCTGTATTTAACTAAAAAGCCTGTACCTGCAGAAAAGCTCAAACATATCTCATGAAATAGTGGTTTGCAGAGAATCTCACCTAGCTTCACAAAGCTACTAACCTGGAGCACTGCCCCTGAGCACTGAGGCAGGACCTACATCTGGATTCCCAGGGAGGAGCCAAGAAAACCCAACCTACTTTAAATGGGGATGCCCTCACTCCCTGCTGACCATGTCAACACCCACAAGTTATTATAAAAAGTCAAGTGCTCAGAACCAAGCGTGGGATATAACGTAGCACTTGAAAAATATTAGCTGCTATTATTATTATTATCATCAGTCTTTAATTGCCCTTTCCCCCACCTCTACAATTAAACCAGGTAAAGAGGAAACAGAAAAGGTATTCCCAACTCCTAATTTTTAAAAGTATACAATTAAAACATTCAAATAAACTGCTACACATCTTAAACATATTGGTTACCCAAAATTTTTAGTTTGCATAGAACACTCTAGGCCCTTATTATGGGTTGAATTGTGTCATATGTCAAAGTCCTAACCCCTACTGCCTCAGAATATGACTGTATGTGGAGATATAGGGTCTTTAAAAAGGTAATTAAGGTAAAATGAGGTCACGAAGGTGGGCTCTAATCCCATATGACTCATGTCCTTATAAAAAGAAATTAGGACACAGACACACACACAGAGGGAAGATTAGTCATCTACAAGCCAAGGAGAGGCCCTCAAAAGAAGCCAACCCTGCCGACACCTTGATCTTGGACTTCTAGCCTTCAGAACTACGAGAAAATAAATTTCTGTTGCTTAAGCCACGCAGTCAATGGTACTTTGTTACGGCAGCCCTAGCAAATATACGGAGTCCTAAAACAAATCAGTGTTACTACCATCCAAAAACTAAAGATTGCACTGGGGGGAGAATTTATTTTATCAAGTACCATCATAATATTTAATTTAATATACTATATCTACTTAAATATTGTAAGATTGAGCTGAAATCAAATGTAAACAAGTAAATGTATTTCTGTATCATGCTCTTATTATACTTGTGCAACAAGGACCAAGTAAATTACTAATGGCTCTATTAGAATTATCATCTTTAACATACTACATATATTTTAATACCTTTTACCTAAATTTCAACAAAGGTCAAAACTAATACTTAACTATCTATTAACTAAAGAACTCTGAATAAAGAATAGTGGAACGCCTCCAAAATTAATTTAATAAAACTCCAGTAATCCAACACAAAAGACAAATTAAGAAGGGCTGGTCTTTATGAAGACTGATAAGTAAAAAGTTTCTTTAAAGGACAATTTATTTTCAACAGTTATAATTTCTGATGAACTAAGACCATTTCAAACACAAGTTTATCATGAGAGTTTTTATAGAGGAATCACAGTGACTGATTAATCCATTTTGCCTTCACTACTTCATTTGCTCTTCAAAAATCATGCAGAAAATATGTCAAAGATATTTACATGAGCCAAAATACAAGTTCATAGATGTCAACTTAAAAGCCTTCCATAAAACTCATCTATAATAGATATTAATATCACCACAATATAGCACAATTAATGAAGAATGAACTGAAAGATAGCCCTTGCAGCTTTCAATATTGAGTAATATAACGGTAAATTAGCTTTTATTGCTCTTATACAATAGAGTAATCAAGTATTCCCTTTTACACTGAATTGGTTCTTTCTTTTTCCAAATTACTGTAAAAACTACAATTGTATATTAACATGAGACCAATCAGAAAGATAGTATTTTATGAAAAGTTGTGTGAGATGAATTTTTGTGACATAAAATTGTATTCTTACCTCTAGGTTTAATAATCTTAGGACATTGAGTTGCAAACTGATTTACTTAAGTGGTCAATTCACAGCTTTTTTCTTTCCCTTGAATACACTTGGAAATTGAACCAGGGCTAGAAGAGCATTAAGAATACCTTTCAGTTTATTCTTTTTCACACTAACACCACTACCACACATAAAAAAAGATAATAGCTATTTTTTAAAAAGTGGGAAAATATTTAAAACAAAGAGTGCATAATTAGAAGTTCTACAAAGCAGGCATAAATTCAACTTTAATACCCCTATTTTATTATTTCAAAAAATTTAAGTTCTAAAATAAAAAACTAACAAACTCAGAAACTCTATTGCCTATTTTCAATGGGCATGAACAATGAAGCATCTAGTAATTGTTCACTGAGAAATCAAACTTTGGGCATTCAATCATAGCTTACATATCTACAGTCTATACAGAGTTCTAATTCTCTTAAAGAACATGGAGGTTTATTTGGCTCAAGGGCATACACAGTAGCCTGAACAGCCTCAAAAGCTGGCTTTTAGAGTATAAATGCAAATTTATTACTTCAACTAGAATGAACCCAAGGGTAAAAAATACTACACTAATAGCATTAATAAGTTCACTGTCTGTTCTGATGATAACCTGATAATCTTTGCCCAATATCTTTAAGTTTCTACAGTATTTATATTTAAAAAGAATCTGTCAGCCCTAAGATGATTTAAAACACCCATCTCTAAGAAGGCACCCCTCCCAGCCACACACAAAAGTATTGTTACACTGTTATGGTTTCAACAGCTACAATCAAGATTTTTTAAATGAGTACATTAATTCCACTCAAAAGTTAAATAAGCACCAACCTTTTGGAAAACTTGAAAAAATTTTGAGTCAACAATAATTATATTCAGATAAATAACATATTGGGAGTAAACATTTAAAACATGCAACGTTTTTTCCATTTCAATGTGATAATATTCTCAAATTTTAAAAGTTAATAAGTTTCCTTTTTTTAGTAATTATGTTATTCTCTATCAACAGGTTTCTTCCATCACTTGATAATCCTTCAATATTCAACTGCAACATCTAGTCTAATACTTAAGGGATGACATACAATCTTAATTGGTATTGCTATCACTGAAATATGCTGCTGATTAATTTTAATTCCAACATTTCTATTATAAGTTAAGCTTGTTTTCTCCCCAATACACTGTGAAAGAGTTTTAATTAACGTCTGGTTTACTCGTTCAAACACGTACTGAGTATCTAATAAGGGCAAAGCAATAAAGCAAAGGTAAATGGAAATAGATTCCACAGTGAAAATATGCACAAAATGCCATGGGAATAAAGAAATGGTAAAGTCCTACCAGAAGAACAGAAGAGAGATTCTTAGATCAGTCATCATCTGGGTAGAGGGAAAGGGTGGTAGTTCCAAACAGAGGAAAGGACACACGGAAAAGGCAGGCGGCTGGGTATGGCTGCACTGCAGGGTTCATGATGGGAATGTGTTGAGAAATAAAAACAGAAATAGAAGCAGGGAATAGATCATTGAAAACCTTCTAAACCATTCCTGGCTCTTATGGAAAACTTTAGAAGAAGGGTTTGCTGACCTGTGCTTTCAAAAATATTAATAACTGTAGTAAGAGTGCAAAGGATAGACTAAAAAGGTAAAGTAGAAGCAGAGAAACAGGACATGAGACCACTGCAATAATTCTGCTAAAAAATGGTTACGGATTGCAGTGGAAATGGACAGAGGGAAATAACAGGCCAAGGCAAAATGTAGAGAAACTTAGTAGCCGAATAAAATTTCCAAGAGAAGGTAAGAGAAGAGTTGAAGATGAAGTTAAGGCTTCCAAAGACCTATGAGTATTTGGAAACCTATAAACCTGCTGATTTCCTCTAAATGCTTCTGAACTCAGGTTTCCAAAATAAACTGACCTTTTTTTTTTCAGTGTCATCTAATAGTTTTCTAAGCCTATCATCAGCTTCACTTTCATGAAGTCATTTGGGAGAGCACTTTTTGAATCCATATAAGATGCTGTCACTGGAAATTCTACCCCACACCACAAGAGCCTATCTGCATTACCATAAGGACACAGGGGTTTTGCCTGTCCTGCAGCTGTATATGTATAATCTCCAACTGTGACCACTTACTATATTGCCTTTCTCAGTGCCCTTTAAAAGCCCTGCATACCTTGATATCTGATACCTGCAATTGTGAGATCAACCTCCAAAATAATTTCTGAATCTGTACTAAAGTTTTCCCCCTCCGTTGTTAAGAATCCCATCTATGAGCACCTAACACTGACTGAGGATACTTCAGGCCTAATAAGTTTTCCCCAAAGAGAGCTTGGTTGCTTGAAATAATAAAAAAGTTGTCTGTAACAGCAGAGTCACTGCTAGAAGTAAAAGAAAAAGTGGCTTCCTTTGATGGGTTACTCTTAGGATACATGAGGGGACTACTTAGTCTTACAGTCAGACAAAAACTGGGCAAATTACCAAAGTTTCTAGAAGAAGCCACTTTAAAAGCTGGAAAATACTGCTTCTAAATCACTTTCTAATTGTAAAAAATGTAGCAATGAGGAAAACCACTCACCATCTCATGTACTAATGTAGTATTTAAGGACAGAGACATCCATTTCAATAAGGATAGACCAGAAAAATCAGAAGGAAAAAAGGGATAGGAAATGGTGCAATGAGGTATCCACTTTTGCAAGACAGTTAAAATCTTTTTTATGATTAATACTACTAAAGTAGATGACATTTGACTTGGAAACACTTAAGAGACTTTCTTCCTAAATGCTCTATGGTTTCAGAAGTGTTACCCATAAAAGGCAATATTATATTAAAAACGGTTCCAAGTCCTAGCTCTGGAACCAGACTGCTTCGGTTCAAACCCAACCCTGCCATGGACAGATTACTTATCCTCTCTTCTGCCTCTTTTCTTATCTATGAAATAAGGGTAATAACAGGACTCTGTCATAAAGCTGATGAGAAGAGTAATGGATTCAAGATACGTAAAATGCCTAGACCAGTGCATGGAACATAGGAAACTCCTAAGTTTAGTAATAATTTGTATTATGAGGGTATTGGTGAGCTCTGAAGTACTCAGTCTTGAAAAATAGACAAAGGTAACTGAAATGAGGGGAATCAGATGATATTTAATGATCACCTACCTTTCTCAGCAGCTACTGAACTTGTGCTCCTCAAGGAATAAAGTTCAGTGAAAGCCCAAATCATCTATATTTGTTTCCTCTAAAAAGGGACCTCAATACACAAATTCTAGAGATCTCTTAAAAACAGAATTCTAAAGAGCCGTATAAATATTTAATTCTTAAATGCTATCATTTTCTTAACAATTAATGTTGTTGATAAAATACAAGAGGGCAAGTTATATATGAATTTCAGATAAATAACAAATAAATGCTAAGTACATCCCACATGATATTGGGGACATATATATACACACACATTAAAAAACTACTGACTGTTCATCAAAAATTCAAATTTAACTGAGTATCCTATATTTTTATTTGCTATCTGACAACTCTATTAACAATCCAAAGTTAAGACAAATGTGCTAAATTGGCCAATGCCCATAAATCAGGAAGAAAAGAAATACAATCATTTGCGTAAAGTATCGTAAGAGGCAGTATGGTAAATGGAAAGAACACGGAGCTTAGAATCAGGCAAACCTGAGCTTCAATTTGTCAATGTCTGAGAATTTATGATTGGCTGACTTTGAACAAATGACCACACCCTCCCTTAGCCTCACTGCCCTCACCTGTTAAATGCAGCTAGTTTATCACCTCTCAGGGTTACAAGAAGGATTATACAAAGTAAAAAGTAACACTAACACAGACCTGGCACTCCCGTGATGGGGGACAGGCAACAAACACCAGCTCTCAGTTCTTCTCATACTATTTTACCTCCAGAAACTCAAATTTCCCATCACAGTAGTCAAAACCAAAGAATCCACTGTATCCTGCTATAGTTAAACCAAAGAAAGTACTCTCCAAACTGTGTCCACATACAAACCTCCTCCCCTACTGACCCTCTCGTTCTAATCAGTAGGTTCCTTTAGCAACCAGACTTCTGAGTCATCACCACCTTTAAATCTACAGACATTAGCCAACTATGGCTAACCTAAACTGTTTTCAAATTTTAACTATACTTGACATTTGAACAGAAATGTTTTCAGGTAACACTACACTGTGATTTCCTCATATGCTTTGGACAAACTTTTTTAGAATAAGGATACATAATTGTCATATAATACTAAACGCAAAAATCTGTTTTCTTTGTTTTACCAAAAAAAAAAGCCAAAAGACACAATCACTCATTGAGTCAATAAAAAAATCTGCAAAAGATCTGCAAATGCACGAAAGAAAATTATTCTCCAGTGTAATTCTTGGGCCTGGGTCTTCCTGCTATTTTAGAGTCATACCACATGGGGGATTATTTTCTAACGTTCATTTCACAAATTGCTTAACTAACAATATGCTGTCCAACCTTTCATTTAGTATACCTTATCTTCTCTCTACACACTGTGATTTCTTTGAAGGAAAATTAACTAAATATTTCAGCAGTTTAACTAGTGGAAAACAAAGAATTAAGATCATAGATACAAAGGTGCTATAATTGTGTTTTAATCAGCTTATTAAATACAACATGAACATGTATCAGTCAACTAACATTTAATTTCATGGTCTATGATTCAAAACTTTTCAAAAGCATAACAGTACAAAGTTATCTGCATTTACTTAACAATTCCTTTCCAATTCTGTTTTAACTCACGTAAACCACTTAAATATTTTATGACAATTGTTACATTGTCCTTATAGACTGGAAGAAGATATAATTAGGAATTTTATTAAGATACAAACATTTTTGAAATTTACCTTTTCTTATGGGATATTACCAACTCAGTCCAAAAAGAAAAATATCCACATATGAAAAAACACAGCAACATAAATTCTAGAAGTTAGGGAACTAAGTATGGGAATCTTTTAAAAATCTATTTCAAATATTTCTATTTCCAACAGACAAAAATCCACTGATGAAACAAACTACTGAGCTAAAGCTTGTTTTAAATTGTTGCTGCAGAAAATGCAAACAAATCTTTATAAATCTCATTTAGAGAGTAAATTGCCTAATTGCACATTCATTTAGGAGTGTTATACAAAGATTTCCCATTACAGAGTCACATTTTAACTTAGAATTTATGTGCACATACTTTTCTCTTTTTCCCCTATTGAAAAGAGTGGCTTTTCATGATTCTGAATGATTCAGTTTTTCACAGAACAATTTAGTTTACACCAATACTCTTTTTCTAAAGAACAGTGAAAGTTATTAAGAAAAGTCAGTGGATTCTTCTCTCTAGCATTTTGCTTGATAGCAAAAATTGCTGCAGTTTCAAAATGTCTGTTTCTGACCATTATTTTTTCCTCTAGTGCAAAAGGGCCTGAGACTGAAAGTCATCAACATCTTTTACTAAGACAAAAAGATTCGACTCTGGCTGCTAGCACACCAGCAGACAAATTCATAGTCTGCAGTCAGGCAGTCATTAGGGACATCTACTCACAAAACAACACACTAACTACCACAGGAACCCTACTGCAAACCAACAAAAAGATCTAAAAGGGAGGGGCAATCCCTGCCCTTAAAGAGCTTATTACTGTCGGCTGTTAGCATATAAAATTACAAAGTGCTCTCTAAGTTATTTTTAAGGAACAGAAATAAGTAGCCATCATGGATGAGGGAAGTTAAAGAAAAGAATACACCAAGGCATAAGTCAAATGTTTCATCCTAGCCTGGACAGTCACGTTCATTAGTTCACTAACTTATTTTACAGAACTGCAATGACACAGTATCATGTGGCAGTTACAAATCTGTAAATATTTACCTCTGTGCATATGTGCCAGCAGGGGGTGTGTGTACAGTATGTGAACGTGGTAGAGGGGCTTGGAGACAGGTCACAGAAGGCCTTACATATTTAGCAATTATTATATGCCAAGTGTTGGGCTAAGCAATGAGGAGAGAGTTTAATAAGAGACATACGTTCTCTGCCACTCTAAGTTATTCCAATAGGAAATCCAGGTCAACTATCAGGGAAATATTCTGCTGCCCCTTACTACCTGTGTAACCGTGGCAAGCTGGTAACACCTTCATCGTGAAGAGTGGCATCAACCTCAAGGGTTACGTAAGCATTAGATGTTTATAAAACATTTGGCACTCTGCCTGGCACACCATAGATTTTATTATTGTAATTAAGTGCCCATGTTATAGAATAACAAGAAATGAGACTGGTGGGAATTAAAAGTGGCAGAAAAGGGAAAGGAGAATAAAGGTCTCAAAAACATCAAAAAGAGAGAAGAAGTGGGCTTCATATGAGAAGAACTTGCAAGATATTTGAAGTATATTTACAAATATACTTGAAGAACTTGAAGTATATTTATAAACCTATGAGGAAGATTATATAACGGAATCATATCACACACCCAATTAAGTGGCAAGAATTAAACGATGCATGATTGGCAGAGAAAGAGGACAGGATGATTTAAATACTACCATTTCACTCAATAATTGAACATTCCACAGTGAATATGAGATTTACAGGGAAAAAAAACCTGCAGTCCCACAGGCAGTCTCGGATCCCACATGTGAAGTGAAAGCACCTCAACTCAACGAGTGTGAGTCTAGCAATCAAAGATATGTGTTTTCCATACACATTCCCCAAATGCAAATGTACTAATTAATCTGGTACTCAAGTGAATAAACAGAAATAGAAATCTGGATTAGAGGTAATTTTCATCACCTTTTAAATTTACTTTATAACCAACCCCTGCTTAAAATGCTGCTCCACCTGTAGGATCTCCATTTTAGACACACATGTAAACGTGTCCAAGACCCCATAGGCAGCACACAGCAGAGCCAAGATACTGGCCTCCTTCTGCCCGACTCCAAATCCAGGAAGTCTTCTCATCATGCCCAGCCATCCCTGAGTTTGGATTGGAAAGGTACAGGATAAGACTAAGAAGGAAGATGTGATCTAAAATATAAATGAGGAAAACTTAGACTATCAGGTATTTGTAGGAAAAGGTAAAGACATTAAGACCAAAGACAGAGAAACAAAGTCAAAATTGATGTATGCCAAATGCTCATCAGAAATTTCCAGAACAATATTGATTTCATATATTTCATATCTCTGTGCACACTAGGATATTTAATTATTCTGGAAATCCAAACATTTCAATATCCAAGCACTATCTTCCAGACTACTTCTCACACCCAAAAGCAGCACACATATGCAAAAACACTTGGTTAAACCATGTGTCCATACCTCAAGTAACATGTTCTATTGTCTTAGAAATACAAAGAAAGAAATACCTGCAAATAAACTAGTGGGACAGAATAATAAGTAGAAGATAAATGAATGTTGGAAGGAAAAGAAAAAAACCATCAAAGTATTACGCAAATAGTGCCTCTTACAGTAATAATGAAATTGAGATATTGAGAAAAGTAACTAACAGAAGGATAATTAAGTCCTTCGAAAGAAGTCTTTACAAATACATCCCCCCCCCACGAAAATGCTGCAGCTAAATTCACTAGGCATTCACTCTGTGCTGTATACTCACACTAACAAGCACACCAAATCATATGTCCCATTATAATTATAGCAATTTCCCCTTACCTTTGAGGGGGGAAAATCCCTCTGGCCACAATAAATAAAAGCCATCATATGAAAAAACAATAATATTAATGTAATGATTATGATAGTAGCTACTTTTGTGCCATGTATGATTCCTTTCCATTTCAGCCTGTCAAATAGATACTATTATCCTCATTCTACCAGGGAAAAAATTTAGTCGTAGAAGGATTAAGTAACTTGCCTGAAATTATCTAAGTAACAAGTATAAATAAAGAGGGCTGGGACTCACATCCATGTCTGCCTGACACCTTGAACACCAAGGTTCTTAAACCACTTTATATGGCTTCTCCATTTTAGAGATTCAAACTTTTCTATTAGCATTCTGCCTTTTTTAAAGTAGAATTTACAGACACAAAATGATTCGCCCATGAAATATTTCACAAGTAACTAAAACGAACAATCAGTATCTTAAAAGTGTACAATCTAAGCCCTTCTTGGGTTTATTATTATTTCATACTGCACAAGTGCTATGCTGGAATGACACATAAATTGATAAAATAAGAACAATAAAATATAATGACACATAAAAGGAATATGTTACTGTTATAAGTCAGAGAACAATGCCTTAAAAATTTGAGAAGCGGGCTCTACCAGATTCTCATTAAAAGACTCTGGGCCTAAAGGAGCTTCATAACATCTAGTTTTTTTTGAAATGCAAATTTTACCTGGGTCATTATGGGAATGAGGCACCACAAAGATCTGAAGGGGTTCAGTGTCCCATTCCTTAGTTTCATACTCAATGTCAAATCCTTGCTTCCAAACTCCACCATCTGGATTGTCAAAAGAAAGTAGACTGTAAACATCCAACATCTAAAAATATAAAAGAAAAAAAATTAAAGTTTAACCATTAATTTAAATTTAATGTTGGTAAATATTTGCTCAAAATTGCTCACTGCTATACTCTGCATATATACTTTATAAAATTATTCTGTAGACATTAATTGAAGCATTTAAGGCAGAAAATATTTAATCTCCATTCAAAGGCTTAAAATGCTACTTGTGCTATATAACTATCCTGGATAAATAATCTCCTCCCCCATCTGTTTCTAATAAAAGATAATTTCATTCAACTCCTTCTTCCCCTACTTTAGTCCCAACACAATTTAACAGAAACAGAATCAACAAAAAAAATTCTAAAAAAAATTTTATGATGACCAAATACTTCAGCATTTTCAAATATAGTACTATAAATGACTTTTCACTTTATTGGGGTTATCTCTATTTTATAATTAATCTTACGTATTTTTTAAATCTATACCTGAATGAAAATGCTTCTGTAGCTATTCTTCCATGTAACATGTTATATTTACCTTTTCTAGTCTGAAAATAAAACAACAGGGTTAACTATTGGCAAAATCATTTAAAAATAGAGGAAATTTTATAAATTGGGATCTAGCTTTCAAGTATCTACATGTATTCTAGCTTTCCAATGCAGTATGTCTTCTAGCTAATAATCTATTTGAAGGCAAAGGAAAAAAAAAACACTAAAACCTTACTTTTATTCTTCATAGTCTCTATAATACTAAAAGTGACAATGAACCTTTACTTTGTAAAATTTAAATTATATTAAAATTTATTAGGCTGAAAAAATTACATTCTAATTAATATATAAATGGGTTACAAAGATTGTTTAAATACCAAATGAATTACATAAAATACAAAGTATTTTAAGACAGTAACATAAATATCTCATTATGGAATTTATGACTTTAATAAATAAAATAAAACCCTCCCAAGGATGAACCAACAAATCTTTGGGAACCAGCTGGGTAGGAGGATGTGTTAGCAGCCTCTACTATTCCTTCTGGTTCTTTCTTTGGCTCAGTAGCTCTCCCAGGACCCTCCTGCCTCACTCTGCCTGCTTTCCATGGTTGCTCTGAACTCCCTTCTGTTCAGCCCAGACTTAGATCACAAAATAAAAATAAAAATGTTTTTTTGCTCTTCCCTTAGCATGGATGTCAAGGCTAGGTACTTAAGAAGTACTCGATGAAAACCTAAATAAAGCCAAGCCTCATAGAAACAGCTCTCCCTGCAAAGTGCAGGATCCTGATCCTATCTGAATCTGGCCACGCACTAGCTGATGAGGTTGCAGGTGCAAGACCTGGCCTGCTCCACTGTTCCCAGCTTCCAGCTTGGCCTGTGAGCCATGGCCTCAAAATCATATCACATTCTCTGCCCTCAGGAGTTAGTGGAAAATGCCTACTCTAAAGCAAGACCAGAAGCCAACTAATTTTGTCCAACTTTAAAATATTCACCCCTTAGGATCTTCCCACCAAGATCCAGTTTCTGGTCTAAGGCACAAAGTTAAACACAGCCCTCCCCTAATTTGCAGAGCCAATATGAGTGGTTTTGCTCTGAGTTTAAGAAAGGCAAAAGTCTTTTCTGATCCTGGTTTTCAACTTCATTACCCTCTAGAACAGTAAAATGTCCAAGAGAAATATAACACAAGCCAAGTATGCAACTTTAATTTTCTAGTAAAACAAAATGGGGGAAATTAATTTTAATGATGTTTTATCTAACCCAATATATCCAAAATATTATCTCAACATACAATCAATGTAAAAATTAATTAAGAATTTTTGCATACTAATTCTGAAACACTTCGTGTGTATATTACACTGAGAACAAATCTCAAGCCAAATTAGTCACATTTCAAGTGCTCAGTAGCCACGCATGGGCAGCAGCTATAATATTTCCCTTCCCCTTTGCAAAAGGATAATTAGCCAAAAGAAGAAAACAAAAAAAACCCAAAACAACAGAAAAAAAAACGAACCCTACATTGTATGAGACCTTTAATGTATAACAGGTATAAATAGCAGGGTTTTTCTTATATTCTCCAAAAGAAGGCAAGAAAATATCTTCAGTAAAATTTAAACCTCTAAAAGGTTTTCAACTATTACGAAAAAGAAGACCTGAAATACATATAAAAAGGCTGTATTGGCCGGGTGCAGTGGCTCACGTTTGTAATCCTAGAACTCTAGGAGGCTGAGGCACGAGGACTGCCTGAGGTCAGAGTTCGAGACCAGCCTGAGCAAGGGCAAGACCCGTCTCTACAAAAAAATAGAAAAAATTAGCCAGGCGTAGTCCCAGCTCCCTGGGAGGCTGAGGCAGGAGGATCACTTGAGCCAAGGAGTCTAAGGTTACAGTGAGCTATGATGATGCCACTGCACTCTAGCTGGGGTGACAGAGCAAGACTCCGCCTCAAAAAAAAAAAAAAAAAGGCTGCATTTACTTAAGTATAAAATTGTAAGAAAAACTGAGAGAAACACAAAATTACAGAATTTTATCACTAAAAAGAACATTAATGTTCAATGTGAGTAATCAAAGCACTTTATAAAAAGCGAAACTGGAATCTAGAGAGTTAAGCAACTTACCAATTTAGAACAGATATCAGATCAAATCCAAAAAAATCCCAAAAAACCCAGTGATTATTAAAAAATGTATACGTTACCTGCACATCTGAATTATGACTTCCACTTTGTGAAGCAAACAGACAGTCTGCAGGGTGAACTGAGAGGGACAACTGTGATGGCAGGTGTGAGCCTGCACCTTGGCTGAAATTGCCTTGTGAACTTTTCGGACCATCCTCCACAGACTCACTTAAATTGATGACCGAGTCTCTAATATTTGAGATGATCTCATTATTCTCAGCCAGCAAACGCTCCAAATGGTCTATTTTTTCTTGCAACATTGAGAGCTGGCCCTACAATAAAAAAGAAAAAGGCAGCTATATGAAACACTAATATAGCTCTGCTGAGGCATACACATCTTTTTTATTTTTTTAAATTATGTGGCTGCCTACGGGGGCAACCACTCACCCTTCACTTTCCACTTTTGTAAGTGGGATCACAGAAAGCATGGACAGCTGGCAGGGTTGAAACAACAATTTGCAGCAGAAAATCTTCTTCATGGCTGCAATCTTTGTTTAATCATACTTTAAAATGTGAGATAGAAGGATCAAAAATATTTTGAGATATATTTCTTATTTTCCCCAAAGTCAGTTCTAAAAGATCTTTGGGTCTCTGGAATCACTAAGTGTAACAGCGTATTATATTAAGGTATGAAATTTTAAATTTAACAGTAACTGATTAGAGTTACAAGAGTCAGAAAATAAGAACCCGAAAAAAATCCTTCTATCTCAATCCATTAACACTAGTGGGCAATCCTAAATAAGAAATACCATCTACAGAAAAATCAATTAGTCAATTCTTAATTAGCCATAAGCAGGAACATCTCCCAAGTAACCACTCCGTCATCAGTCTGCTTTTACTATACTGTGTGTCTTGGTTTTTTCCATTGATCCTCACATTAACAGGCTTAACCTTGCTATACAGAATAACAGCTCAGCTTATGAGGAAGGACAATCATTGTCTTGTTCACCCTTATATCCTGGGTTCCAAGTACAGAGCAGATACTCATACTTTGTCAAATGGCCCTCGTATTTCTGAAGCTCAACAATAATTCTGTAGTAAGCACCCACTGTGTCAAGTATAATGCTACATGCTGGAAGGACAGCTATGCATAAGATACGGGTCCCTGTCACGAGGTGATGTAACTATCAACAGCCTACCCCTCATACTCCAAACAATCTACATTAAGGTTTAAAAAAATAACTATATGCACAGTGAACAAACAATTCTGGACACCCATTACCCAGAAATAACAAGAAGGCAGAAAGGAAAGAAGGGAAAAGAGAAAAGAAAACACCTACTTTATGTCTAAAAGTAGGAAATTGGTCAAATGATAGATATATCATGACATGGTGTTCAGCCACTGAAAATTTAGAAATATCAATTTTTTAAAAATAGAAATATAAGGTATTTTCAGGAGATAAAGTAGAGAAAAGGCAGCTTGAAAAAATAGTAGGTATGATACACTTTGGTGGAAAAAAAAAACATGGAAAGCCATATAACAAGACAGTTAAAAGCTAGCATGGATATTTACATTCCCTCCCAGCCTGTTATGAATATTTGTTGGGTTTGTAATGGGGGGCAGAAGATACAAGGGTTATACTCACAGGTTACTGGTCAGTTCAATAAGGGGAAGGGGAGAAAAGAGACTGCAATCTACCAAAAGAAAACTGATAATTTGAGCAAACTGTGCCAGAATGGACAGAAGTCTGAAGAGATAAGGCAAGAAATTTTGCAATAAGGAAGAAAGTAACCAAAATTAGTAGCAAATTCTATTTGGTGGGGGAGGCACAACACTAGGAATGAACACCCAAAGTCCTAATGGTAGAGAGGAGTCCTTTAAGGTAACTGTCACCTCCAGGGTGGGGTGGGGTGGGGTGGGATATAACCACAAGGTAGGACTCTGTAGCCTGTTCATCAGCATACACAGAGACAGAAAGTACAAGGCTTTAGCACAGATCTCATCCTGCAAGACAAGCTCCATTAGAGAAAAGCAAAGAATAGGCATCACTTTCCAACTGGAAATGGCAAAGCAAAGGCAACTTGGAACATCAGTGCAAAGCTCATTCAGGACTTGAACTGAGAAGCTAGTTGAACCACTACGTAGATTCCAGATCAGCAAAGCTGTTGAGCAGCATCATAGTATACACAGCGACACCGGTTATGAGTGATTCTCCATGGAAATACCAAAAGGGATCTTTGGTCCTTTCAACCCAAGTTCAACCCAAAGAACCTAAAACTATTTGACAGTCAGGTACAAGACTGATTAATCTGCATGTATTTTCCTAAACAGACATGCTATCAAAGGCTTTCTGAAATAAGGGGAAAACTTTTCTTCGCTCATCACACCATAGACTGTGGCTTTTTGAAATCACTTCTGATAGATTCTGTTGAAAACTTCCAACATGGAAGAGACAAATCTACTTCAGTGATCCTGCACACAATTTCTACCACAGCAGGTAACAGTAAATCAAGGTCTTCTCATTCCAAGCGCAATTAAAACATGTTGACTTATCTTGCCCATGGTAAAGCTACACACCTCCGTAAAATAAAACCTTAGCTTAGTCTAAAACGCCATTACCTCAGAGCCTTTAAAAATGCTGCGTGTTTTATCTTATATTTACAGTATTATTAAAGGCTTAATACAAGGGTGCCCACATTTTTCTGTACTTTGAGGAAAAGATCATTTTGGGAGCCACATACACAGCAAAGCTGCTTATAGCTCAACAAGTACCCATAGAGTTAAGAAGAGGAGACCTCCTGGGAATATTTTTACTAGGGCCTTGGTCCCATAACCCATGGATGAGAATCTTACTCAAAGTAAACATTACAGGAGACATTTCATGAAAAAGGATCCTATGGGCATTAAAGATGACTTTCGTTCTCGTTGCAGCTTTAAAGATAAACTTAACCATCAGTACCTGGAATTCTGTACTGAATTACATGCACAGAGAAAATTGTGGCCTAGGGACACGTCCACACAATGGCCTAATGAAAATCATTTTTAAGACTATATTATGCAGTGGAATAAAGTGTCCCTCCAAACAGCTGATTCTTGTAATACACACACCTCATAAGCAAATTTCGTACACATGACAGAGAAGAGTGCACTCATAGTTTGCATTAAAGTAACAGAAATCATAGATAATACTTCAGTTACGAAGACAAGTCAAAGAATATTGATAGTAATATTAAAAAAGACGATTTTCTGTAGGGCAAGGAAATCACTTCTGAGAAAACCACTTTATTCTTTGATTTGCTAATCAGTTCTTTAAGGAGGCCACAGTGTTTCACTGCTGAGGAGCAGGGAAGGAGGTCAAGATATTTTATTTATTCCAATTTTTAGTGACAGAAAAACTAAGAAAAAAATCACAGGTATCAAAGACTTCGGGGAAAACAAATTTAGAGTTCTACTACAAAGTAGAACAGGATCAGTACCCACTCAGTCTTATGAACAAAATCAATCAATGTTTATCTATAGCTAAATCTGTAAACTTATTACACAGTTGTTTGCCCCAGGTAGGACACTGGCTGCTGGGGACTGGACTTACCATGAGCACGTAGCATGGTTGAATCTGCACATCTTCACCTTCCTTCCTGTTACATTTGGAAAAACACATGCCTTCCCTTCTCCCTGCCTCACAGGCCAGCCCTCTGCTGAGCAACAATCCCCATCTCCCTCAACTGCTCAAAAGTTTGGTCTTTGTTCATTTTGGTTAAATCCTCTCAATATTGCCCCATCAAGCTCCCCTTCTCAAAGCAACTCACTCTCAGTAGTACAGTGTGTTCTATTTGCTCTAACTACATGAAATTGCTATTCTTATAGGTAAAAAATAGTCAAATACCACCAATTTCATGTTGCTCAATTTGATATTATATCCTATCTAAATCTAAAAAATTGAAGCAAACTCCTGTGCTTCCTTTAACCCCATGTGATGGTTGACTTGAGATGTCAACTTGACTGGATTAAAGGATACCCGGATAACTGGTAAAGCACTGATTATTCTCAATTCTTCACTAGGCACTGAGCCCATCCCTTGTCTGCTGCAAGGGAAATACAGGTGGTTTGGCATTTGATTAGAATAATTGAGCTGCCCCAGGAGTGTCTGGGAAGAAGGTTCCAGAGGAGACTGGAGAGAGAGTCAGTAGACTGAGTGGGGAACCACTGCCCTCAACGTGCACTTGCACCATCCAATCCACTGAGGGACCAGATGGAACAAAAAGGCAGAAGAAGGGCAAATTCTTTCCTGCTCTCTCCTGGAGCCTGACTGCTCTTCTACTCCTGCGCTTGCATGTCAGAACTCCAAGATCTCTGGCCTTCGGACTCCGGGACTCATTCCAGGTTCCCCGGCCTTCAGCCTTGAACTGAGAGTTACACCATCAGCTGCCCTGGTTCTGACGCCTTTGGACCTGTACTGAGCCATGCTACCAGCTTCTCTGGTCCTCTAGCTCGCAGACATCTTATCCTGGGACTTCTCAGCATCCATAATCAAGAAAACCAGTTCCCCTAACAATCCCTTCTTCTCTGTGTGCATGTATCCTATTAGTTCTGTCTCTCTGGGAAATCCTGACTAAAATACCCTAAATTCCTTCCAGGGCTCTACCCACTTCATGGAAATACAAACATTATCAAGACTCTCTACTCACAATTCTCCCTTCCTTACAAACTCCCATTCATTCATCCGCCCGTTCCAATCAGTATCTGCCCACCACTCCACCAAAACTGCCCTTGTGAAGTCCCCAAAGACTCCTACATTCCCAGCCTGATGGAGAACGGTGCCCTTACATGACTTCTCATCTCGAGGATCATTTGGCACAGTGGGGCACTCCTTTCCCCTAGAATCATTTTCTCTACTCACTCCCAGTACAACATGCCCTTGGTTTTCCTCCTGCCAACTGTTTATCAATCTCCTTTGCTGTTCCTTCTCTCCCAACCTCTAAATGTTAGAGAGCCTCAAGGTTAACTCCTGAGCCTATTACCTCTCTAGACTGTCTTACGTGATCTCATCCACTCCGTGATTTAAATTCGTATTTGCACTGATGTCTCCCATATTTGTATCTCCCACTGAAACCTCTTCTCTGAAAAACAGACCCATACATTCAAATGCCTACCTGACATCTCAACTTGGTTTCAAACACAAGTCTAAAAAACACTTTCCCCAAAAAGCTGCCTACAGTACTCAGGTCTCAGGTAAGGGGCTTTAATCTCCCCCTAATTAGGTACCTCAAATCAAAACACCTTACACTGCAGCCAATAAGGACCTGCATTTCTCTCTCTCTTTCCCAACTTAGCTTCGCCCTGATATCATATCTCAGTTCCAAGCCAGCCTCTCCCCACCTCATCTCAAGACCTTTGTACATGTTCTCTCTTGATATAATGCTTCAACTCTCACCCCTACTGTCACCTCGGTGTAGCCTTCCCCAGCCATCCTATCTAAAATGGGCCTCCTCATGTTATTCTCTAGCTCAACCTATTTTTTGTTTCCCCCACAGCATTACTACAATTTATCTATTTTATTCATGTGTTGCTTCCCCTTTTTCATCACTATATGGATCTCTCTACTGAGAACAGGCACCACAGCTGTTAAACTCATCATTGTATCCCTGCAGCTATCTACGGAACACAATGCCTGGCACACAGTAGGATCTCAAATATATACTGAGAGAAAAAGGGAAGAAAACAGTGTGTAACATTTCCTCCTAAGACAAAGAAGTATTAAATTTTTTGGCATAAAATTCACACTAAAAATAATACAAAGAGAAACAAAACACTCTAACAATTTTTTTAAGAAATAAAATCCAAAAAAAAAAAAAAAAAAACTTCACGGTATTTCAAAAAGTAGGTAAGAAAAGAATAGGAAGAAAAATTCTAAATAATAGGGTGATCTTCATGGACTTTTGGGGAAATGATATAGAACAGGGAGTTTGGAAAGAGAACCCCAAGATGACACTGGACTATTTCCTACCATGGTAATGATATAAGATCTGTACCCAACCAAATCAAGTCTCTAGTTATGAGAACTTTAGAAATTATTATGTTTATAATAGAACCACCAATGGTAGCATTCAAAAGAAACAAAATTTTACCCCAGAGTAGGTATGTATCTGGAACTTGTAATCTACACCACCTTTAATTTATGGTTTGTTTCCCTTCAAAACTAATTGTGAGATTCAGCATATCACTCCATTGTATCAAGATCTTTCTGAACTCTGATTCTGTCACTGAATGTGCCCAACATGTAACAGCAAACAAGGATTACCTTTATTTTTAATGACTTCCTTCACCAGATAAAGTTAAAGGCAATTTAGTCCAAAGGGTAGGCACATGGGCTCTAGTTGAAGCTTTCTGGCTTCCAGTACTAGCTTTGGCACTTACTATCTGTGTGATCTTGGGGAATTAACATTTCTGGGCCTCAGTTTCCTTACAGGCAGAATGCAACACTGGCACCCACTGCTTGGAATAGCCGTAAAGGAATTTAGCACAGGACCTGCCAACAAAGTAAGCACCAAAAATGGTACTGTTACTATAGCTGTTGCTACATAAAAGTATGGCTTTCTAAAATCACTTTGAAGGGTATCACATGCACCTGCAGAAATATTAATAGTATGCATCATGATTAGGGACAGACTCTAAGGCCAGCCCAAATTTGACTTCTGGCTCCACTACCTAATAGCTACATAACCTTACACAAGTTCAAGTTACATAACTTCTCTGTTGTTATCTGTAAAATGTGGATAATCAATAATACCTAACTCATAGGTTTGTTATGAGGATTAGTACATGCAAATAAATTTAAATAGTGCCTTTAGAGTAAGCAGAATAATGTTGATCCAAAGATGTCCCTATCCTAATCCCTGAAATCTATAAATATATTACCTTATATGGCAAAAGGAGTTTTGCTGATATGATTGCGGATTTGGGGACAGGAAGATTACCCTACAATACCTGGGTAGGCCCAATATAGTCACAGGGGTCCTTATAAGGGAAAGAGGAGGATAGAAGAGTCAGGGCAAAGGAGATGTGAGGACAGAAGAAGTAGTCAGAGGAATGCTTTTGCTGGAAGGGGGCCTTGAGCCAAGGAATGCACGCAGCCTCTAGAAGCTGGAAAAGACAAGGAAAAGATTCTCCCTTAGAGCCTCCAGAGGAATGCATTTCTGCAAACACCTTGATTTTAGTCCAGTAGGGCCTGTTTCAGACTTCTGACCCCCAGAATTGTAAGATAACACATTTTTCTTGTTTTGAGCCACTAAGTTTGTGGCGATTTGTTACGGCAGCAATAGGAAACTAATACACCTGGCAAAGAGTTGGCCCCATATAAATAAAACTCAGAAATATCCTTATACTTACAGTCCTTGTTAGAGAAAGTCTGCCCAAATCCCCATCACTAGAGCTGGAGAGCTGTGAGTCCGTCTAACTCCATAAGCTGTCTCCCAGGGGCACAATTTGGTGTAGCGTGGCTCTACACCTATCTTGCACCAATAAAGGAGCAAGGAAAAGACAGTCAGCCTTTATGGTTAAAGATAACTTTCAGGGAAACACCAACATCTTCATCCTGGACAGAGTTTTGGAGTTTTAAAGCCATTCTGGAGCTATGCTGGGGTAAGCGGAGTAAGAGGCTGCAGTTTGCCAGGTAAAAACCATGGTGGCTTGGATTAGGGAGTGGAGGTGGAGGAACTGGAAAGAATTTGACAGGACGGATAAACTAGGAATGGGAGGGGCAAGAAAGGAAGAAAAATGGCCTCTGAGGTTTTTGCTGGGGCAACCTGGAGGATGATGGGTGGCATTTTAGAGAAACAGGGAGTGCTAGGGGTGCAGCAAAAGAAGGGGCAAATGCTGTGTTCTGAAACTACTAGGTATCTGAATGGTGATGTCAGTGGACACACAAGTCTGGAACTCAGGAGAGAAGTCAGGC
The DNA here is from genome assembly GCA_963574885.1 of Lepilemur ruficaudatus. NCBI lineage: Eukaryota > Metazoa > Chordata > Mammalia > Primates > Lepilemuridae > Lepilemur > Lepilemur ruficaudatus. The sequence continues at coordinate 64,108 of CAUYRT010028829.1, forward strand.
TGAATACATAAACTTGGTCGGAATGAATACGAATTTCAAGCAATGGGAACAAACGGGATTACCTAGAGAAAGCGCATGGATCCGCCTTTTATAATTTTAAATGGCTCACCAGGCGATTCTCACACATTCCCAGTTAAGAACCACAGCATTAAAGCTAAATAGAGGAACTGCGATTTAGTAAAAGAGAGTCTATATTTCCAGCAGGGGTATCATCGTTATTGCAGCAGTCCCTGGTCAGCCAGACACTATTCAACCTACACAGAAAAATCCTGCTATTTAGTCAGATCGCAGGCACTTAACAGGAAGGCTTTTTGGTTTGATAAAATGGCAAGTAACCCCTCAAGTGCCCACTCCACCCCTTAAGATGTACGGTGCTTAAGACCAAAAAGAGTGTGAAACGGAGCTGTGGCCACAGATCTGTATGTACCTCTACCACTCCATCAACAAGCCACAAGCCACAGCTACAAATGACCTTCTCATGGTATTTTCCAGACCTGGAGCTTAACATGCCTGAATTTCTTCCAAGGTATTGTCTTTACACAGTCCATTCAAAGAAATAAATACCCTCATTATGTGAGCAAAAAAAAAATACTTAGTTACATAATGCCTTACCAAATCTCAGGAGCAATACTGTCTTTGCCCTGGTGAATCATTGTTCATAAATCTCACACCTGCGTAGGTACGATGGCAGCAGAGTTGCTCAGATGCAGGTATATCACAAGAGTGCCAAATGACTGTGAGAGGAAGAGCTGGGGCCCTAAGCACACCATCCCTTGCCCTGGCAGGGTACTCAAGGTAGTCGTGACTGCACCTGGGCAACCACTCAGCTGCTGCCAGAATCACTATAGAGGACCCCAGCCCTGACCTGGAATAATAGCACCCAATCCTGTCACCACCCTCCTCCAAAAACATGGTCAGGACTCCAGTTGCTGGCACTTTCTACAGGTTCCAGGAGACAGCACCATTTCCACCCTATGGGTTTCCAGATGTATGTTTAGATTAAAACCATATGGCCCCACCTGCACCAGCCCAATATAGCTGCACAGAAACTACCTTCTGTGCAGGCAACATTTTAGGCACCAAGCTATTGTACAGAGTGAGCTTATGCAAAACAGATACTCTTTTTAAAAATGATTAGAAGAAGGGTATAAGTAGGGCAAAACATTTGGATTATAAAATTTTAATAAAATGCAGCTTTATTACTTACAAATCCATTTAATAACTACAAGTGGCACTAAGCAAATTAACTGTTAACTAATAGAACTCTTTCTTCAATTCAGAACTTCCCAACCCGTTCTATGGAACACTATCATTTGCAGAAACTTTTTTTTTAAAACCACACTGATTTTTCTTCTAAAATTTATTTTTAATATATCGATATTCTTATGCTTAGCACTCTGAGATAATCTGTCAACAGTGTATCCCATCCAGGGGCTTGCATGGAAATTCATGTGATACACTCTCAGGCTGCAACAATCCCAAGTAACCAGGATCATGTTGTTATGTGCCATCTAGGCAATGATTGCTGGACTATGATGGTAAAGTAATCTGTCTTATATTTTTTGACATATGCCTGTCTTTGTACATAGGGTTATTATACACTATCCATTTACACTAATTTTATTCCCCATGGATTAAGGGCATATACTGTACTTTAGGATCTGCTGACAAAAGTTCTGTCAACATAATGTTATACAACTAACTTTGGAAAACACAATTTTAATGTAAAAGGGGAACAATTGTCAGTAATGGAAAAAGCCAATCAACCTAAACAGTATCTTATTAAAATAAATGCAATTGACATGTCTGAGATCATTTTTCATAAAAAAATTGTTTTAGAAAGTCTCTGAAGGCAGGATTGTATTAAGTAGATAATCAGCCCTCCTTCAATCTTATTTATACAAATCATTTCTTGAATAAGTGCCTTATATTTCTTACTGACAGGAGGCAAGTATTTAGGCAAGCCCCATCTGAATTATTATAAATTCTGAATTTCCTAACTACTTTTTACAAGCACCTGAGGTTCTAAAGTTTTATAAATTCTTTCCTAATCCTTTTCTTTATAAAAATATATCTGAACCAATTGGTCTATAGGGCAAGGTGGGACACAGCAAACACCACAGAAGTAACAAATGCAAGGGTAAGATACAATATAATAATAATAGCAAACTTCTAAATATCATAGCATCAGCTATCAAACTTAACTCAGCTATGAGTTAAGGATAGAAATTTCTTGGGTTCTTCTCAAATCTGGTTTAAAAAAAAACAATTAGTGGTTAGATCTTCTCCCTAAAAGTCACAAGAAATATCTTGTATCTCAAAGGTTGTCATCATCTGATCCTACAAATTTTCAAGAGGTAGCTCTGGGTCAAAGATAATTTTACTTCTTCAATTTATGGGGTCAGTTTGGGGGGTATTCTCAGAATCTGTCTGACATTCTGAACAACCTTCAGCTATAAGCCCCCCATTTGGGGTGTTGCCTTTTGATCCTTAGTAAATATTTCTCCCTCTCCACCACCTGACCTCCCACACTCCATATACACACACACACACACACAAATGAGTGACTTATTTTCTTACAACCCAGAAAACATAATTTAGTTCCATAATTTGTGCCAAAGATGATAAGGGTCTTTTTAAGTCTCCTACTGAAATGCTTTTTTGAAATCCTTCTTTCTGATAATCTTATCTCTTCTTGGGTAAGCTGATCCATGAGCTGGTTTCTGACAATTCAAATACAAGCTGCTTTATTTCATTAACATCTGCTACACAATAATCTTAATATAAGAAGAGCAGCTTTTGGCTATAAGAAATGTACTTGGCTCTGTTCTCTTTCATAAGCGCAGTCCCCAAGTGAGCTCATTCATTCTCAGCCACGCTGATGACTACCAGATCAGCACCTCCCTCCCTGATCTCTCACTCTGGCGCTCCAGCCCACTTGGCTATTTCCACTGGCGGCCACCTCATCATAAACAAAACTGAACTTGGCTTTCCAAACCAGCTCATCTTTCAAACTATCCCTCTCTGTAAATAGTACAGCCAGTCTCCAACACCCCAAAGGAAAAAGATGGAAGAAAATGTTTGACTCAAGCCACCCATCATTGTCCTTTATCAAATCTGTCAGAAAGTCCTGGTGCTTCTCTTTACAAAATGTCTCCACATTTTTCTTCCTCTCAATTCTAGCCAATTCAATACTGGTACAGGAATTTGCTGCCTTATGTCTCTATTACCTCAAACAGATTCTCAGCTGCCTTCCTGCTTCTGAGTCTTCCTACACACTGCTACCAGAATAATCTAGATTGAATATTCTCTTAGCTCCCTTCCAGGTCTAAAATTTTCTACAAAATTAATTATCTAACACTGCTTTTCTCAAGCGGCGTCCTGTACACTCAATAACTTGGAGTAGTTCACTACCATCTAACCCCTAACTTTTCAGGCAATTCACAATCTGAACCTGAACTACCCAGGGTGTTTTCCCAACTCCTCTTTACAAGCTATAAAGAGTGATTCTAAATCAAGCCAATTTCTTCCAGGACTTCAAGCCTTTGAAACCATTGTACTTTACACTAGCAGTGTTCTTTCTACCTTCTAAGAAGTCCTACCCAATCAGAAAAACTTAGCTTCCTTCCCCTCTCCTTAGGCCAACTTGAGTGAGGCCACCACCAGAACTTAGTTCTGTTTCTGCATTCCTTTCAGGGTCTTTGTCTTTAGAACAAGGATGTCAGATAAGATAATGGACTCTTATTATATTCTTAGCTCCTATAACCAGAACCTACAAGAGGAGCCTGGTACACCATATTCCATAAACGTCTGTCCATTGGTAATAACTAGCATTTACTGAATACTCATTATGTGCCAGGTACCATTCTAGAACCTCTTTAAATTAACTCTTTTAATGAATATTAAATAGCACTTAACTGTCTCTGTTTCATAAATGGCAGTTGTGTTTCTCCAAATAACTAAGAAGCTCTTTCAAAGCATAACAGATGTCAATCACAATTTCCATAGTAACTAACACATAGTAAATTCTCAAATATCTGCTGGGTATGGTACAGCAGAAAGGCCACTGAATTGTAAGTCAGGATGCATGTCCCAGGTATGCCGTGGCTGGGCAAGTTGCTGAGGTCTAGTTTATGTGGCTCATGCCCTTATCTGAAAAATCAAAGACTAAAAATTACCTGACCTGGAAGGACCCTTCCTACTTTAAAATTCTATGTCAGACTTTTTCATATGTATGACTTTTCTGGGATGCTGGTAACTGTTAAAAAAATGACTCCTTCACTGGATTCTAAAAATGCCAATTCAGGACTTTTTTTAATGTGGAAAATGATTCTGAGAATGATTCACATTCTCAGGCTTCTATCCTCTAATGTTCCACAGGTAAAACATTACCACCAAGGCCAGGACCCATAAATTCCACATTCCCCCACAGAAGGGAACTGCTACAGGGTACAACTTCAGCCTCAAGGTCCTCACCCTGAAGGGAAAGGGCTTCCTATCCCAAAGGAAACAAAACACTGTCAGCCTGGAAGAAGCATGGCAATTTGAGTAAACACTAATTCGTGAACAACAACAAAAAATGGCACGACTTCATACTTTCAAATCCTGAGAAGGCACAAGGGACCAAATATTGAGGCATGCTGAGTTGTAAAATGATTTTTTAAATAATGAGATGATTCAATAACTTCCATTTCCTCTGTAAGAGAAAGGGAAAGGAATTAGAAATAGGAAAAACAAAGAGCTATACAAGGAAGTCATGGTCCAGATGTGAAGGAAACTGAAATACAGCATGATTCTTACCAGCTGGAATATAAGATAAGAGAATCCACTTGCTCTGATGCTTAGAATATTTCCTGCAAGTGTCACTGTTTTAACGATACAAGATTATCCCTCCTTCTCTATGAGGCCGAACAACCTGATACACACTGAACAGTGTTTACATTATCATAAAATCAAAAATGTTATTTACTGGTTTTCTTTAACATTTTTTACTTTTTAATTGACATAGAAATTGTATATATTTATCATGTAAACCATGTTGTTTTGAAAAATGTATACACTGTGGAAGGGCTTGGTAATTAGCATATGTATTGCATCACATAATTTGTTTTCTGGTGAGAACACTTAAAATCTACTCTCCCAGCAATTTTCAAAAATGCAATGCATCATTATTAACTATAGTCACCATGCTGTACAACAGATCTCTTGAACTTATTCCTCTTAACTAAAATTCTATACCCTTGTTTATTGGTTTTCTGTTTTTGTAACCAATGAATAGTCAGAACATATAAGACATTCGGTCACAGAATGAAGAATGAATGCAGATAATATAAGGCTCACCCATGTAAAGGATGGCTGAGGGAGGGTGGGACTTGAGGAAAGGGAAAGAAAGAGAATGGAAGAAGATGGAGAAATGTCAACTTCCTTGATACAGTAGGGGGTCAAGATATTAGGTCTAAAGTTGATGGATCAAGAAAATAAATGCAATTATATCATCAAGAGTTGTTAACGTTTATCAAACAGAAGAATTAAATACAAAAGTAGGTTTTTAAAAACTAGAAGAGGTATGAAATAGCTCAAAATTTTAAAAAAATCAAAAAAGAGATATAAGCATATATTTAGGGCTAGAAAAGGAACCATTCATGGAACAACGAAAAAATGGTCAGAAGTGAGACTCTGAGAAGAGAGGTGGGGACGGAAGGGAGGGGGACTCAACTGTCAACGTATACCTTTCTATACCATTTGAATTTGTAATTGTATGGACATTTATACTTTTATAAATGCTAAAGTGTTTAAAAGAAAAAAATCATTGGCAAAGTCCCCAGCTCTCCAGTCTCTTCATTCAGGACACTGAGGTCCACCAGCAAGAGCACAGGATAGGATCAGATTTGGGGTCTGCTCTGCTCTTGGAAAAAGCATTAAATTTCTCTGGACTCCCATAGGACCTGCAAAGGAAGCCAGTGGGCAATCCATCCACACGTGCAAAATGCACAAGCACATACATTTTAAAATGGAAAACAAAATACTTTAAAAAACTCTACTTAACACTGACCTTAATACTACTCCATAAAACGAATTACCCCCATTTCTTTCACACTAAGTGTATTACAATTTAAAGATGATACTAAACTCTGAGGACATGAATGGAACAGTGGCCTGGGCCACAGGGAAGAACGTGAGGAAAATGATGAAAATTAGCAAAACTTAATTAGTCCTTGATAAGTAGAAGAGCAGTCCAGTACCCCTGCCAACAACCTGGAGGTTCCCTGCCTCCAAGCTGAGCAACCTTCAGGATCCCAGAGAATTCCATCCTATATTTATGGTTTATGAAGAAGATACCTCCACCTGGGCTTTCCTCCATAAGACTGACTAACCCACACAGTCAGATCAGGCCCATCTACGAATTACGGCTGATCAAAAAAAAATTATAAAGTCAAGGTTTTCAATCTTGAAGTTATGGATCAATTTTGCACAGTTCATGCCCCAGAACCCTAACTCTCAGAGTGCTCCTATAGTAAGCAACCTTCCAGGTGATAAAAGGAAATGAATTAAACTCATCAGGCATGTCCATGCTCTGGTATGAAAGTTCCCCAAAGATAGCAGGAAATCTACAAAACATGTAGATAACGTGAGTTCTAAACCACACTCTACAAACACAAAGTTTAACCAATGCTTATCCAATAACCAGTTTATAAAAAACGTGTGTTTTTAATTAACCCACCTCTGCTTCGACAGATCTAACCATACTATTTAATATTTGCCTCCAATGTTAACAACAGAGAAATATAGTTTAAACCAGGGATTGGCAAACTTTTTCTGAAAAGGGCCAGAGAGAAAATATTTTAGGTTTTGTGCACCAGGAGAGTTCTGTCTCAACTATTCAACTCTGCCACTGTTGCATAAAAGTGGTCAGAGATGATCGTAGATGAATGACCATGACTGTGGCTGTGTCACCAAACACTATTAAACCATTTAAAACTGTAAAAACCATTCTTAGTTTGTGGCCCTGCAAAGTCAGGTGGCAGGCAGATTTGGCTCATAGTTAGCTGACTTAGGCAGAGTACAAGACCAGAGGCCTTGGAGACAAAAGAAAAAGAGGAAAGATATTTGCCAAGAACTTCATTCTTTTCCAGCTCCCACCTCCAAGCCCCTTGCTTAAAAAATGCTATTTAGAGGACAAAATGAAATGAACAGGAGGAGGGAAGTCTCTATCCACTTTCTTTATTTTCCAGTTTCTTTCTCTTTTTCTCATTTCAAGAAGATATACAAAACGCAGTAACCAGAATCATCAGAACAGAAATAAAATAAGCGGAAAAAAAGTAAATAGCCTGCCGGAGAAATGTCAAACATCTCAAATTATTTTTGTGTACAATTTTCATACTACATTATTACTAATCAATATATTTTATCTTCCTATGCAAGGGGACTACACCTGGACAACTGCCAACCTCTAATTCAGCTTACAGAAAATAAAAAGATGATCGATTTACGATGACCTGACCATAACACTTTTCTCAGAATAAGTATATCCAATTGGTAAAGATTAAAAAAAAATTAAGTTCCCTTATAACAATCTTCCATTTTTTTCCTTAACTTACATATGAACATAATCTATCCTGTATTTTCTGTAACATATTACAATCTAGAATCCTAAATATGTAAATGAAGTTAGGCATCCAAAAAAAGAATAGTGTTCAACCATCAAAAAATGCTAGTTGTCCTTTTGAGCATGAGAATTCAGCCTTTCGATCACTCCTTCCTAAAATGCAAAATGCTAACCAAGTGCCCTTGTCTAGACTGTAGCCAAAGCGGTTTGTCTGGAGACATTTTTGGGTGTCTACAACTGGAAAGAGAGAGAAAGGTGCTGCTGGCATATATTGAGTAGAGAGCAGGATGCTGCCAGGTATCCTAGAATACACAGGACAGCCCTAAACACCAAAGAATTCTCTAGCCCAAAATGTCAATAGCAAAGGGAAACCCTAGTATAGAGGCAGCAAAAGGTAGAGTATGTATAGTTGTAAACTAAAGTGCTTTAAGGTTGATCTTTTCTTTAGAAAACAAACAGTATGTTAGAGTTATAAATTTAACATTAAAATATTTACTAGAGACCTGTTACGCACTTGTCTTCATAAAAGTACAAATAATAAATAACTTTAAATATACTCTCTTAGAAAACCTATGCTATAACCTCAAGAGACAGAGTTCATCAAATCAAATAATTTGCCTCCTCCCTAACACAAGGCAAACTTAGCAATACTCTCTACAGCACTAGGTGTGAGCTCCATTTCAGTACAATTAATCTTCAAACCTGTTTGAACTTAAACATGGTTTCAACCTTAAAATTAGCAGCTTGTCTTGAAAACTGAAACAGAAACCCATTTCAGCTACAATGTTCTACTTCCTCTCATGATCAACCCACTAATAACTATGAAAAGAAGCCAAGTTTGCTCTTTTAGAGTTCCTCCTCCTCTCCTTAGTCTACATGAACTTTTTAAAAGGCCGATACCAGGAACCTGACCACCATGACAGAAGGAGTCAAAAACGCAATAGTCCAGCAACCACAGATTATCAGAGTTGTTGAATATCCCCCACAGTTTCTTAAAGATTGCGCTACAGAAGCTGGGGAACAAGGGAAAACGAAGACTGCTGAATGTGAGCCCAGGAGTTCAAGGTTACAGTGAGCTATGATCACGCCACTGCACTCCAGCTTGGGTGACGGAGCAAAACCCTGTCTCTTAAAAAAATAAAAAATAAAAATTTTTAAAAATTAAAAAATAAAAAAATTTACAGAAAGTCTGCTGACAGCAAAAAACTGAGAATAAAGCAGGTGATCAGCAACAGCTGCTGAACTACTTCAGGGAAAGTCTCAACACTTCAGTCTTTCAAAAAATGGTCAAAGTTTTGACAATTATCACAAAAAGCAATAGCTGACTCAAAAACAACAAATAAAAGTGGTCAATTTAGTCAATATTTTGCCAGATATCCCTTCATGCAAGTTAATGCATAACAGAGAGAATTCTCTCCCAATAAATACAATTGTGACATCTCCCTGACAAAAATATTTGTTTAGGCTCTGATAACAATGTTCAGCTGGGAACACCACATTAGCAGTAAATGAAAACCTTCAGACCACATGCAATCATGAGTATCTGGCCCAGCTGGTTTATCAGAAGTAAAACTGGGTCAAAAAAAAAAAATTGGGAGATCAAGGTCCTAGTTATACTTATTACCATGGTTCAACTTTTATTAACACCTTCTGTGCAGGACTCTTAAAAAGTACTGATGATGTAAAATAAAGCATTTAAGCACATTTCTGTATGTGTATTACAGTTTCACCATAAAAGTTAAAAAAATAAAAAGGCATAAAAGGCCCAAGCTGCCAATGGCTTTCAATCAAACTTATTTAAAGACATTCTCACTTTCTCACATGATGAATGTTATCTAGGTACAAAGATAAAATCTGAACTTTGCTTTCACATTTTCCATCAGTCTCAATTTCTGTATTTCAGGTGTTAATATTAATCCCTGTGGTCCTATGCTATACCAGTTATCTAAAGATTGATAATTTGTTATTCAAAATCTGACTCATTAATTCTCCAGATCCAAACATAAGACATTAATAAGACATCCTATTATATACACCATAGAGAGTAAGCAACTTGTGAAATCTGCTTGTAAGAAGTGACCATGAATTTCAGGGAAACCTTAACAATGTTTCTCCTTTCCATCTGCTCAAATTCACACAAGTTATCAGGAAGTTTTTCAGGGCCTTAGGCCGTAGCCGGCCTCTCATTCAGTACGGAATTTTTATTAATTTTTTTTAGCTAAGATTTATTAACCCTGAAATATACATGCAAGCTAAAACAGACTAGGCCACCTGTTGCCTCCAGCCCTCAAAGTAATTTCTCCTGAAAGCACAGGGAGAAAGCCCTCCAAAGATTATCTCAGAGGCAGGCAGCTGCTCCAGATGGAGGAACTGTAGCTTCCAGAGCAGGCCCACTCCTGCCCCAGAGTCTAGCCAAGTGGTGGAAATCACAGAGTTGTGAGAGAAGAGAAAAAGAACAAAGGCCCTTCCAAGACAACAAATAGATTGCTCTCAATCTACAACGGTTTTAATATCTTGCTTACAAAATGGACCTTATATCTTAGTGAAGGTTCCATATCAACAAACTAAAATGGACAATTTAGAAGAACTCAATACCTTTTCTAGATAAATCATTCTACTAGACACCAAAAATGACATATAGTGACGTACTAGTTTGGCTCTATTAAAACTCAAGAATTCAGTACCCAAACTTGCCAAGAAATACAATATATTGAAGCCTCCCTTTGCTATGTTTGGTGTTGTCACCAAATTAAGGTTAACATGGAGTCAGAAGTAGTGAAAAAAAAGAAAAGAATCAACTCAGCTGGCACAGTGACTCACGCCTGTAATCCCAGTACTTTTGGGAGGCTGAGGCTAGAGGATCACTTAAGGTCAGATGTTTGAGACCACCTAGGCAACAGAGCGAGACCCTGTCTCTACAAAAAAATTTAAAAATTAGCCAGGCATGGTGGCACACAACTGTGGTCCTAGATACTCAGGAGGCTGAGGTGGGAGGATCACTTGAGCCCAGGAGTGAGATGTTGCAGTAAGCTATGATCATACCACTGCACTCCAGCCTGACGACAGAGTAAGACCCTGTCTCTAAAAAAAAAAAAAGGAATCAAGTGCTGCATAATAGTTTTCATTATAATACTTAGCTTTGAAGTGAGGTAGAAGACATTCTGCAAAGGTATAAACTCAAAAATGTTTCAGAAAAAGGACCCACCTGCATTCATTATGGCTTCATATTAAAATTTCCTTTAAAAAAAGAATCACAAGCTCAGGTGCCACAGAGAAACATGCTTTACATTCTACATCAGGTCTTTCCACAAGCAGGCCCCAGTCTCAATAGTAAGCAACAGATTCCCAAGAGGGAAGACAGGATAGACTTCAAAGCCTGCCTATTCAAATCTCAGCTTTTATCAGTGTGACCTTGGGCAAATTAATCTCTCATGCCTTGGTTTCCTCACCTACTAGGTGGTGGTTGTGGCAATCAAGCTCATCATGTAAGACACATAGGCTAATGTCATACATGAGTTAAGCCTGCAGAGGGCTTATAATGTCTATTTGTTTCAAGGAGTCAGTGGCCCCCCCCAAGCACTAAAACAGCAAAGAATATCTTTTTCCTGCAGTGAAAATCCAGTAGAGAAAATCTTTCAAAGACAACATCAAGTATAATAAAGCTCCACGTTCCACACCCTCTTCCCTTGCACACAGAACACTACATACAGACAGGCCGTTTTCCAGCAGCCACTGTCACCTTCCACCAGAAGCTTTACGCCTTGAGCAGAACTTCAGCCCCTCATTAAGCACTAGAGATGTGTCTTAAAACATCGGAATTAACTTTGCCTAGGATTTCCCAGTAACTGAATGAGTCACTCACTTCTTCATAGAGTAAAATGTCAAGGTTGCCAGAAAATTCCGGCCCAGATGTTTGCATAAATCATTTTCAAGGGATCATCAAGCCAAAGGACATTATTATTTAAGATAACACTTTAAGTAATATATGTCAGTTTTTATGACTTTTCCTGTAAGGGAGGAAATTCTGAAAATGGGGTTACTGGAGCAAAAGAAATCACAGTAATTTTAATCCCAAAATTACACACCATATCAAACTAAGCTTAGAATTCCTTTTGCTCTGGCTTCAGAGAGTTTACCTTTTTTCCCAACTTCATCAGCAAGCACTGGACAAACTATAAGATCAGGATTTAAAGATGCCCCATAATGCTTGTTTCATATTTTCTCTCTCACACTACCGGGGGAAGCAGAAGCTTTTAAAAATTTGATACATCTGTCTGCAGCAAGATTCTTAATACCTCTTACCTGCAAAACATTTTAAATGCTCTGTATTCACCCCTCGGATAAGTGGTCTTTTTTCACTTCCATAATAATTCAAGTAAAGTTTGTATTTCAGTTTTAATTAAATCCAAGCTATTGGCCCTAGCGTATCAAAAGAAATGGCAAAGATATTCTTTGGTCATTTAAATCGTCACACACAAAAAAATTAAAATATCAATTTGTTCACGTCCTAGCTTTCCCTATCCCGTTGTTAGATTAGCTAGTCAGGGCTTCAGTTCTTCAGGCTCATTCGTTACAGAGGACACTACACAATACCCAGCCAGTTTTACCAAAATTTTCGATAAGTACAGTCATTGGCAAGTAACGTGAAATCGACTCGCACGCGCCGCGCGGTACCCTTGCAAACAAACAGTAGAGACTGTGGCCGTGTCCGTTTCGCTCATTTTTAGTAACTTTAAATAAAAGACTTTAGACGGGTAGTTTTCCCAACCGATTTGCCAATTTAACCACTGCGCGCAGGACTGAGCGCCCCACAGCTTCCGGCCGCAGTATAACACGCGCTTCCCCACTCCGCTCCCCACGTCTGCTAACTAATCAAATGTAGCCTTCTAACTACCCAGATGTAACAGCTGAAGAATGACACCAAATCCACCTACAGATCTACGTGTAAAAGGGCCACTGTAAACTTTTCCCTCCTAAGAGACAGTGGGAAGGGGGAGAAGCCTAGATGCGGTATGTTTGATGCATTTCCGCGACTCAGTGCGCGCAGGGGGTCTGGGCTGGCGGCTTAACCCTGTGCGAGCCGGGGGGACCACACGCAGCAATACTCCGGTGCCGCGCTGGCGAGGGGGCGCCCCACGCCGCGCCGGTTCCTGGCCAGCAGGTGCCCGAGGCCGCCCCAACAAACCCGGGTGCGAGTGCGGGAACATGGCCACTTCCCCCGAGCGCGATTCCGCTACCGCACGCCGGCCAGCACTTTGTTAACTCGACTCGCCCGGGGAAGGTGGCTCCCAGGTCGCGGTCACCGCCATCCGAACGCTACAGAGCCCCAGCTGAAGGGCTCTCGGACCCTCCTCCGGTTCGGCCTCGCCCTGCCCCGGCGCGGAGCAGCAGGTAACTACGGGCCCCCATGCCTGGCCCCTCGGAGCCCCGCGCCCCAGCTCCCAGGTGCTTACCTGGGGAAAGGAGCCCTCGCGGCGCGGGCTCCTGGGGTAGTCTAAGTGACCCCGGTCCAGCATCAGGTAGAGCGAGAAAATCACCACACAGAAGATCGCACTGCCGAACACGGTGAACTGGCGGCTTAACTTCATTTTCCTCGATAGACTCGGGGCCTGGACACTGTCCTCACCCGGAGGAGGCAGCGGACTGTGGACTCCAGAAAGCGGCCGCCGGAGGCTCCCTTCTCCTGGGCTGCGCGCCCTCCGCGCGCTCGGGTGCGGGTCCGGGCCGCGCTCCTCACCTCGCCTCCGGCGCCACCATGCGCCCTTGGCCTTCGCCCTGGCCCGTCGCCCTCCCCGGGGCCAGGCGTTGCCCTCGAGGAGAGGCTCGCCGGCAGCCGGTAAGGGGCCCCCACAAACTTGATCGCAAGCTCAGCGCCAACGCCCGGCAGGGCGCGCTGGGCAGGCGGAGGACAGGTCGCTGCCCGGACTTCCTGCCACCACCGCCCCGACTGAGTAGGCAGGAAAAGTTTTCTCGACGAGGGCAGGCGTGTCCTCACCCAGAGGCGGCGCGGGTTCGGCGGCTCCCGGGCCCGAGCCGCGCAGCTAGGTCCGAGGAGCCAAGGGGGAAGGAACAGAGTCGGGAGGAGCCTGGACCCACAACTTAGAGCCGGGACGGCCGGGCCCGCCCCCGCGGCACCGCCCCCACCTCCCCGGACTGAGCCCCTTCCTGCTGCCGCCGCCGCTGCCGCGGCTGGGCCGGGGTGCGCCCTGGGCTCCGGGGCGCACGGAACGGGCAGGAGTTTCCCCAGACCGCGCGTCCGCTCGCCGGCCTCTCCTGCCCCCCGCCGCCCCTACCGTACCCCTCCGAGACCCGGGCTGCGCGGGGAGGGCGCAGGGGGCGGGTGGCAGCAGCGCGGGGAGGAGGAAAAGGAGAGCCAGGAGGAGAGGACCGTCCCCGGAGAGAAGCCCGTTCCAGCTGCAGCCGCGAGCCCTCTCCCTCCTTCCCGCCCCGCAAACACGGAGATGGCGGCGCCGGCTGCGAGAGGAAGCGCCTGTTCCCCAGCGCCACTTGGCTCTCCAGCACCGCCAGCCACGAGCAGGAGACGGCGGCGGCTCCGCGGCCGCTGGGTCAATAGGCGCCCGCAGCCCCGGAGCCGAGCGCGCGGCTGGCCCCGCCCCCTCCCGACGCGCCGGGATGAGGGGGCGGGCCCCCCGGCGCCCAATCAGAGCGCGTCGCCCGCTGGGCCCGCCCCGCGTCTGTCTCCCCGTACCCCAGCGATGGGAAGACCTCAGAACGCTTTTGTGACCTGGGAGACAGCTTCGCGTGAGTTGAGGCCTTCAGGGGCGGTCAGGCGCCAGCAGCCCGCGCTCCACAGGGCCTGAGCTAACTCCCCACTTCCCTTTTGTCGCCCGGGCTTCCCATCCTAGAACGCCCGGGCCCGGCGTGTTTTGGAAGGGTTCTCGGTGAAGGGCTGAAGGGAAGGAAAAGGGCTGCGTGTTCTGTTCAGCTCGTCCTTTCCTCCGTGGCTTTTGGTGACATCCTGTTGAAACCTGGGGGCAAGGAGCCTGCCAAAGGCCCCCCTACCCCAAGCAGACGTAGGTATCTGACTACAAAATCTTTGAGGGGAATCTTAGAAGTGTTGTGTGTGCCGGTTATTGATTTATTACCTTTCAGTTCCAAATTCACCCTTTTTGACTGCACTGTGAAAGTGGATCTGGGCCTTTTAAACAGGCTTTCCTTTGCCTTCTGGGACTGAAGCTTTGGCAGTAGAGGGCACTGAAGAGACATTACAGGAAGAAAAGGGTTTTGCGTCTTGGTTTTGGTGTATCAGTAGGCAGGTTCTTTTAGCAGCATACCTGGCTCTTTCCAGTGCCTAGCTCCTGCAGTGCTCCATAGCTCCATGGTTTCCTCCCAAACCCCCGACTCTAGGAATTTTGTAGTGGAATTGGAACAGTACCTATGAATAGTTTGTCTGGCACCTGAGAGACATTTGCAGCAAGTTGCAGAGGGCAGATTTTCAACAAGTTTTGCAGACATAGCACCTCTGTAACTTCTCTGCCATTCAGTAAGCCAGGCTATGCCCTCTCCAAAAAGGCCTAAATCTTAGCCCTGGGAGGGATTGGGGAGGTTCTTCGTTGGGCACTCTCTCTCCCTCAGCCCAAGAGTTAGTTATAAGTTTAGCTCCTTATGGCTCCTGTTTCTACATCCTCTAGAGTTCTCTTCTTGCTAGTGAATCCCTCATTATTCTAATCCCCATCATAATTAATAATTCTTCTTATTAAGGCTTCCATGTCCCAGGAGTAGTCACAAGAAATAGACCTACAAAGATGAGATTTGGAATGTGGTTTGATGGAGGCTTTGGGCTTGAGCTCCTTGCCAAAGAGAAATGGAATGCTGTTATCGAAACTGCAAGGGGATTTCAGCCTGGGTACAGTTGCTCATGCACAAAGCTCCAATTATTGAGACAATGAGAATTGCCAAGGAAGAAAGGAATTTTTTAATTCAAAAGAGTTCTTGTTAGGAGAACAGGAGAAGGGTCTTTCTGACTAATGGAGATCAAGGACTTTAAGGATGGTCCATGTGCCTTGGGACAGG
Source organism: Lepilemur ruficaudatus (assembly GCA_963574885.1). Lineage (NCBI taxonomy): Eukaryota > Metazoa > Chordata > Mammalia > Primates > Lepilemuridae > Lepilemur > Lepilemur ruficaudatus. The sequence goes on from CAUYRT010028829.1 coordinate 79,748, forward strand.
TCAAGGAGGATGGCTGTCTTGGCTTAGGAAGTCTGCCCTAGGGCCTTCAGAATCTCAACTCCACCATTTCTGGGAAACAACTAAAAAAATTCAAGTGGTTAGTTAAGGGAAGTGATCATAAAATACATATAGAAGTCATTGAAATTTGTTCAGGGAGCCAGTTATAATGCTAGTAATGCATAGCTTGCAGGGCATCTCAGTTAATCAAGCAATCACCTGTAGTTGATGTTGATGAAGTGTCAATTGATGCACATGCCTTGGGGGCCTAAAAGGCAGCTACACTTGACTGTTAAGCGTGTAAAGGTAACAAGAAGGACTGTGATGTAGAGTGAGTTATTTTGAGTGCCTTTGTGTGCTTATAAAGAGAAGTGACAACCACAGGTCCATTAACTCTCAGAGTTATAATATGAGAACCAGTGAAATTCTATACAATTCTATAAGAAGTTCTTATTTATTGTAGCAACAAGAATGATATTGCTGAAAATCAAATGCAAAATTTTAATTTTCCTGTTACTAAAATTATAACTACTATTAAATTCACACACATGCCAAGTTTCTTGTGTAAAAGTCAGGTTGCTAATGATAAATAATAGAATCTCAAAATTTGCAATAAGTTAGACCCAGATGTAAGTGACAATCTTAAACCCTCCAAGTTACTCTGACTTTCTCTTATCAGTGGAAGTAGGTTGTCCTTCAGTGTCTAAGGAGACTAGCCTTCCTCTGCTTGTATAAAACCTTGTGACTGCAGAGGACTATCTGTCTAGATAAATTCCCTGATTTTAATGGGGTTAATAGGATCCCACAATAGCAAGGCCAGGTAGCACATAACCACCAAAGACAAGGTGGGCACATCTACCTTAAAAGGCAGCAGTGAATCAGAGTGCCTTGGCTTACCAAGATTCCCTAGAAACAAAATATATAGGCAGCCTAAAGAGATTATTGCTTGATATTTATAACAAGTAAAGCTCTAGATCAGGTAGCCAAAATCTAACTTGAGTTGCCCAGCAGACAGTCACAGCTTCTCAGTTTTCAAACCTAAATCAATTCACAGATGCAGAGTCCCTTGGTTGAAGGAGAATCTGTGTCCCCTTTAGGAAGGACCTTGCACCATAGCCACAGTACACAAGGCAAATTCGTTCAAGCTTTCCCCAAATAGATGTGTGGCCATTTATTAGAGTGACTCCGCATTGGTGAAAAAGAAATGCTCAGATATTTTGAGGTTTACCAGATGCTGGCTCTGAATCGGTGCTAATTCCTAGGGACAAAAAAAACCCACCAATGTTAGTCCACACACCAACCATGTGATAACTTTCCCAGTTCTTGAATGTGTAGCTGGAGTAGACATACTTAGCAACTGATAGAATCCCCACTTTGGTTTGCTTACCAGTGCAATGAGGGAAGACGAAGAGCTAAGTGGAAGCTCCTGATACTTCCACTCCCTTCCAAGATAATAAACTGAGAACAACACTGCATGGCTGGGAGGAAGTGCAGGGATTAATGCTGCCATAAAAGGCTTTTAAGTAGGATGATGATATTTATCATATTCCTGTCTAACTAACCAGTTTGACCAGTGCAGAATAGATCTAGGAAAATGACTGTGGACTATTATAAACTTAATAAGGAGATGATTCCAATCTAATTGCAACTGCTGTCTCAAATGTAGTATTTTTACTAGAACAAATCAACACAGCACCTGGCACTTGGTACACAGCTATTGGTGTTGCTAATGCCATTTTCCCTATACCTTTTTGTAAAATCACCAGAAGCAATTGGCTCTTACCTGTCAGGACCAACATATACCTTCATGACGTTGCCTTAGGGGTACATCAGTTCTCCTTAATATGCAGAGATGCTGCTTCGGCATTCCATGAAACATCACACAGTTCACCATATTGACAACATTGTGCTGATTGGATCTGATAAGCAGGAAGTAGAAAGTATTTTGGATGATTTAATATATATTTGAACTAGAGAGGAGATAATAATCATGAGTATGAGGTGACAACTTTAAAGTGATCACCTCAGACATGGGATATGTTGAAGGATGGTACAAGCTGTACAAGGAAGAAACCACTGAGCCACTGAGAGAGAAATCCAAACAAATGGTTTGGGTTGGAAACGATGAGGACTGGAGGAAAAAAGGTGACATGATTGCTGCAGGGACAGGTTATACCAATCATATGGCCATGGATGGAAAGTGGGATAGACTGGATGTATCTCCTTAAAATTCCTATGCTGAAGTCCAAACCCCAATCCCTCAAAATATAATAGCATTTAGAGATAAGGTCTTTAAAGAGGCAATTAAGTTAAAATGAAGCTGTTACAGTGGGGCCCTAATCCAATCTGATTGGTGTCCTTATAAGAAGAAACTCCAAGGATACATGCACACAGAAAAAAGACCATGTGAGGACATAGTGAGAAGGTAGCCATCTGCATGCCAAGGAGAGTGGCCTCAGGAGAAACCAAACTTGTTGACACTTTCATCTTGGACTTCTAGCTTCCAGACTATGAGAAAATCAATTTCGGTTGTTTAAGCCACCCAGTCTGTGGTATTATGTTATGCCAGCCCTAGCAAACTAATATAGACGGCAATCACCAGATGGTAGAAAATATTTACAAATCACATATTTGATAAGGGACTAATATCCAAAATATGTAAGGAACCCATACAATTCAATAGCAAATAAACAAATAACCCTATTAAAAAATGGGCAAAGGACCTGAATAGACATTTTTCCAAAGACATGCAAATGGCCAATAGATATATGAAAAGGTGCTCAACATCACTAAGCATCACCAAAATATTCACAATGAGATATCACCTCACACCTGTTAGGATGGCTGTTAGAAACAAGTTAAATGATAAGAGTTGGCCAAGAGGTGGAGGAAAGGGAATGCTTGTACACTGTCAGTGGGATTATAAATTGGTACAGCCATTATGGAAAACAGTGTGAGGTTCCTGAAAAAATTAAAAATAGAGCTACTATATTATCCAGCAGTCACACTATGGGGTATGCATCTAAAGTAACTTCGCTTTTAGAAAATTAATTTGGATTCTCTTGATTGCTACTTACCCCATTTTTAAAATATTTTACTACCTACTTATAAAAAAGCTTCATTTTTTCCTATTGTTACTATTAATAGTATATGAGTCTCTATGTCTCCTAGAGCTGATAGTAGCCATTCTAACAAATGTGAGGTAATGTCTCAGATATCTGCGCTTCCATATTTATTGAAGCATTATTCACAATAGCCAGATATGGAATCAGCGTAAGTGTCCATCAGGGATGAATAAAGAAAATGTGGTATATATACATAATAGAATACTATTCAGCCATAAAAAAGGAAAGAGTCCTGTCATGCGTGACATCATAGATGGACCTGGAGGTGAACTAAGCCAGACTCCAGAAGACAAATACTAAATGATCCCAGTTATACTCATACATGCAATCTAAAGAAGTCAAACTCATAGAAACAGAGAATAGAATGGGGGATGGGGGTAGAGGAAATAGGGGAATTTAGGTCAAAGGTCTTATAAACTTTCAGTTATACGATGAAAAAGTTCTGGAGATCTAACATGCAGCATGGTGACTATAGTTAATAATACTCTGTTTTGTACTGGATATTTTCTAAGAGGGTGGATCTTAAGTGTTCTCACCAGACATAAAGTATGGTAGTTATGTGAAGTGATGGATATGTTCATAAACTTAATTGTGGTAATCATTTCATAGTATATACATGTATCAAAACCTCATGCTTCACACCTTAAATATATGAATTTTTATTTGTCAATGATACCTCAATAAAGCTGGAGAAAAAAATAGATAGTCCAGTCTCCCCAGAACCTTCAAAATTAACCTAGGTGCCTGTTCTGGGATACAATCTTTTGATTTGGGAAAGATAAGAGAAATTTTATTCTCCCTTCAGATCAGAGCAATTAGCTCTGTCATTAAGGGAACAAACATCTAGGATCTAAGCCTTATGCTGTGAGAAAATGTACCTAGGAAAAGCGAAAGCAAACATTCTCTATAGTGTATATATTTCTGTGACTCAGGAGGCTAGAGCTTTTTTATACAAACACTGAAAAATACAGGGAATTTTTATGTCTCCACATCTAGAAGCTACATAAGGGCAGAGCACCTATCACAAAGATTCAAAAATCTGATTCTTTCTCCAGGACAGACAGCTTTTGTGACTTTGGGTAAGTTACATGATATCTCTAAGCCTCCATTTTCTAACATACTATATTGGGATAGTAAAAGCCATTTCTCAGCATTGCTGTAGGATTAGAAGAGATAATAACTGACATGTTAGGAGAGCATTCCCCAGAGACCTTCTATTTTCCCTAGGAAAGAGAAATGTGAGTGCTCTTGAGGGGTGAGTAGAATAAAGAATGTCTGAAATAGCTGCTATGGGACAGGAAAAGTGAAGTCCACATAGATAATTAGAAAGCACTGATTTGTCATGGAGTAAGTTTGTAATTTTGTTCCTTGTCATTGATCTGTGACTTGAAAGCCCAACAGTGTACAGTGAGGATGATCCAGGAAGGGACCCTTCTACCAGGATGTAAGAGCAGTGGCCACCCAAAGAGTGCTCAGGTCTGGGAGCATATTATATGTTTCTGTCCTTTTTCCTACCCATGTAAATAAACTTTTGCAGTAGAGATTATGTTAAAATGAGCACTCAATGTAATCTTGAGTAGGAAAGGTTTCCAAGGCATGCCTGGGGTGAAATTTCTGGAAGGCATAAGTTCTAGCCCCATGCTTCTAGTGATAAGAAAATCTATATCTGTACAAGAGCCTCGGGTTCTATTTGGTAACAGTAGGAAAATCTCTCTTCCCTGTCAACTGCTACTCTAAGTCTATCTGAGCTCCTCAGATGTCTACATATATCATATTAAAGGTGGAAAATTGAAAGGTGGTAGGGACAAAGTTTGAAGTTCTAAGAACTTGAGAACATTTTGTAATTGTGATTGCATAAGACTATAAATGAGGGATGGTTCAATCCTTTACTCAACTCTACCTGTAGTAAAAGTACTACAGGGAAAACATTTGTTTGGGAAAACAAATCTGCCAAGAACCCTGAACATCCCTACACATTCTTTCTGGGTAAGCTAAGAATGCAAAGCCTTGGCCACTGTACTTGGGTCATGTCTCAGGATTGTGTTTGCAACAAACAACCGGAGCAACCAAATAATGTCTTCTCTCAAACAAAGAACAGACTTAAGCACACACCATAAAGCAGTAAATTCCCTCAAATTTAATATTCCTTGACTGTGACACAAATTCACGGTGTATGTGGCATCCATCTGGACACTTCCCCTTAGACTCTCTGGGATTTGGGGGATGTGAGAAACTAGCACCAAAATCATGCTTTTGCTGCTTCGACATCTTCCTTTGTCTCTAATCCATGTCTTGTGTTTTCTGCTGCCATCCATGAAACACTGCAGGCTGCAGGTCCCTTACAGATCCTGACTCCCTACCTAAGACAGTCTTGACATTGTTGGTATAATCTTCACCTCCCTATGCCTTTCCTCCCATAAATGATAGCCAGGAGAGGGGATGAGTCAAGTAGCATAATAAACTGCGGAGAGGGACATGAGAAGGTGAGGGAAAGAGAGTTGGAGGAGAAATGTCTTTACTTTATAATCCTTCTCACTATTTGAAATTATTTATTGGTTTATTTTTTGTCTGTCTCTCCCGATAGAATGCAAGCTTCTGGAAGTCAGGGACCTTGTGATTCACCACTGTATCTTAATGAGTAAAATAGTGTCTAGCAATGTTGAAGTTTAATAAATATTTGTTGAATGAACTGATGATAATCTGGGCCCTGAGCCACCAGTTGGGGTGGATTGGTGTGCTTATAATGGGTTGCTGTGGCTCATAATAGAACTGTTTGCTCTTGAGCTGCATTTAAAGCTAGTCCTCTTGTCTTTGTGAATCAGCACTAAATCTTTGTATTCCTGTATGGTTTTTTTTTAAGCCCTTTAAAGAGAATTTTCCTCCCAAATTATTTTACTAATCATCTCAATCACTAAAGGAAGTCCAATATAGGGATAGAAAGAAATGAACGCTGTATAGTGAGTATATGCTAGGTGCTTTACTTATGTTGCCTCATTTAATTGCCAGAGTCTGCAAGATTAGTATATTAACATCAATTTTACATATAAAGCAACTTAGGTACAGAGAGGTTAAATAACTTGCTTTAGGATATATAGCAACTAAGTGATACAGCTTGGTTTTCTGCTTTCAAAACTCTTTCTCTTTTGATACAGTATTCTGTAGAGTTATAATACTTTATACCTTGTGTTACAATGAATACATTTTCCAAAATAACTTTTAGGATATGTATCAGTTTCAGTGTATGTTTCAACGTAAAAAAAAATGGACACCATCCTAGGTATTTTAAGCAAGAAGTTATTTTGTAGAGGATACTCACAAAAATCCATGTCAGGATTAGAGAAGTGGGCTCCAGACTAAGCCTCCAAGAATGACTCCCAGTACAAAGCAAAGCTGACCTATCAGTGACGCTAATACCTCTGAGGACTACTAGAATACTGAGTTCAAGAACATAGCCCAACCGGGGCATGGTGGCTCACACCTGTAATCCTAGCACTCTGGGAAGCCAAGGTGGGAGGATCGCTTGAGCTTAGGAGTTCAAGACCGGCCTGAGCAAGACCCCATCTCTACAAAAAGTAGAAAAATTAGTCAAGCATGGTGGTGCACACCTGTAGTCTCAACTAGTCAGGAGGCTGAGAAAGGAGGATCACTTGGGCCCAGGAGTTTGAGGCTGCAGTGAACTATTGCACCCTAGCTAGAGGAACAGAGCAAGATTCTGTCTCAAACAAAACAAAGCAAAGCAAAACCCTATGAGAGAAGGTGGAGTCAAAAAGCTACTGCTGTCACAACTGCCTCTGCTGCCTATTGTCCTCTAGGAGGCTAAAGGCTGAATAATGGACTGTGGAACACTGATACAGAAAAACACAGAAAAATGTTTCTATGACCTTAATTATAAGAGAAATGCAGCCAAAAGTAGTCAAGAGGATGCCTCCACTTTTTTTCTGTTTTCTAAATTTTGCATGAGTATATCTAATTGACAGACCTAATTCATGTCCACAGCTCTAGGTGCAAAGAAGTCTGGGAAATGTTCTAAGCTTCCAGTCTCTGCAGTATAAAAGCCACCACCAGAGAAGAGTCAAATGAACATTGAGTGAACCAGCCTGCAGTACTTACTACAGGCAATAGTTGTAGAAATACAAATACTTCTATAGAGAGAGTGGGATAAAAATGTTTAAAACTGTCTCTGTCCAGGAAGACCTATAATATATGATTACTTATTTGAACTCCAAACTCCTGACATTATAATCTTTATGGCTATGATTTACCCTAGGGAAAATATCCTCCATGCACATGATAATTAAGCCCAATAATATATCTAAATGCACACATATCAGAGATGAGAAAATTATTTGTGATGTAGGGTCATCACTTTCATTTTTCTGCAGCCCTTTGTTTACTATCACTATAATTGGCATAATTTGGGGAAGAGGAGGCTTATTTCCAGCAGGCCCCAGGCCTTTCTCTGGATACTCTTTGGTCCTGATTTCTCATATGCCACACAACACTCAAATAGGAAAAGCTTAACAATTTAGTACTCTAAAGCTTCAAAGACACTTAATACATCCAAACATTTTACATGGAGCATATGGAGAGGCAAAAAGATTTGTCTGAGATCTCAAGGAAACTGGACTAGAAGCCCAGTTCTTTGGTTCCCTGTCCAGAGCTTTCTCATCACAACAAAACCAAGCCTTAGATTGCATGCTACCTGAATACAGAATGATATTTTACACACGGGCACGTGTGTGTGTGTGTCTAACAGAGAGAGAGAGAGAGAGAGAGAGAGAGAGAGAGAGAGAGAGAGAGAGAGAGGAGAGAGAGAGATTTCTATCAAGTTCAATAGTAGGCAAAACTAAGCTATGTCTTTAGAGATGCATATTTATATGTAAAGTATGAGGCAAATCAGAGACGCACTAACCATCAAAGTCTGGTTAGTGGTGGAGGAAGGGAGTTTTAACTGGTAAAAGGCACAATGGGACTTCAAGGGTGATGGCAATGTTCCAAGAAACTCAGATCTTCTTTTCTTCCTAATTTTTGAAACCTAATGTAATGTATTTGACTTCTTTTTTTATCTCTAACAATACTTAGTTTAAGTGTATACTATATGACAGAGCCAATCTAAGTGCTAGATTATTTCCTTTAACAAGAACACTCTAATAAAAGTATTATTACTATCCGTATTTTGTAGATAAGAAAACTGAGTCACAGCCTTTACTAACTTGCCCAAATCCACACAGTTCAGTAACAGAGCTGATATTTTGTCTTATTCCACCATTCTGCTCTCCTGGCCACAAGAATAAATTATAGACCCCTCTTTTTATTATTTTACAGTTATAAAAATTATAGTTATGAAAACGATAATAATAGGAGAAAACAGGTTGCAAATTGCATACATATACACGGACATATAATGATGGTTACATCTATATTAAAAATTTTGTGCATAGGTAAAATATATGTGCATAGGTATAAAAGACCATAATATGTGCATAGGTACACATGCACATATTGTAAAATTAAAAATATATGTGCATAGGTATAAAAGACCATAATATAAAACACTGATAATTTAGTATGATGAAAATGTGGGTGCTTTTTCCTCTTTTCTCTGTTTTCCAGATTTGTTGTAAAGTGGCCATATTACATTTACAATGGAAAAATATGTTCTAAAATAAACTTCCCATTTACTTGAAACATAAAATTTCATTTCTGTTCTTTTCTTTCCTACAGCTTTGTATGATCTTTAGAAAACTCTTTTGCTCAATGAGTGACTTCATTACTAAATTGATGGCACCAGATCATTCTAGCTATGCAAATCACAAACCCACAGCCAGCTGAGGAAAAGGCGGATAAAAGATTACATTAAAAATTAAAGCAATGTGTGGAGATGTGGAGATAATGTGCTTACAATTATTTCTACATATTTAATATTTATGCAATTACAAAGCTGGTAATGATAAATACAGTATTAAACCTTCAGTCATATTCCTTTTGCCCTCTGATATTTTTGACCTTGAACTGAGCCTGCCAAATAATATATGAAAAAAAATGGCTGTAGGAGAAACATTTCCTTTGGCCTATAAATGATAAATCCTTTTTTCTTAGAAAGTGATCTAATTTCTTCCATAGCTTTTGTTTATTTTCGGTGCCGTGTATTTTTTTACTCTGGCATGTTCTAATCACCCTTGAAAGTACTGGGCTTTCAGTCTTCCACAGTTTGGTTGTGTTGTTTCCTGGTGCTGCTGCTGTGATGTGTTTTCTGTCAGAGGAAATTTACAGGCACATTAGCCTACTTGACAGGCACAATGAGCCACAAGGCTCTCCTAAGGAGAAGCTTCCACGTGCTGTGGTGAGATTTTCCGTCTTTCCATCTCATCCTCCCTCTTAAACCTTCATGCACCGCCATGATTCAGATACAAACCCCATCTGCTTCCACTTACAGGTATTGCTTTGGGTCCTAATTTTTATTCTCTGGTTCCCCAGAACAGCATTACACTGGGTCTGCCGTGATTAATTCATATTTCTGCAACAGTCTGACTACAGCAGTTTATAAAGCTAATGTCTTCACTAACAACCACACGGATACCAAGTTAAGAAATGGGTGGGGAACCTTTTCTTTTCATAGGATGAGTCATTGACACAAAGGGGGGAAAATAGCATCCAACAACTATACGAATAAAAAGCAATATAACTAACATTTATGGAGGATGTTTAGAAAGAAAATTCTAAAATACTTAATTGACTTTTCTCAGTGTGTCATAGAAAAATGGTCAACAAGAGGCAATGAAATTTATTAAGAATTCAAAAACATAAAATGCAAAATAACTGAAAAAGTAAACTGTTTTCTTGGCAGATTCCAAATAAATTAGAATATTTCCCAAGGCCACTAGAGAACCAAAGGCCTGTGCATTTTCAGTTTCATATATATTATTCTGCTCTTTGGGGAGTAAACTTGCTAAAACAAAGCAGCTCTGGTACATTCATACCCTGACTTGATGCTAAGCTATCTCTTCAGTTTAAAACCTTCCAGGCCTTTTGAATAATTTTTGAGGGGTGATTTTTGTTTTAGAGCATTCCCTTTGTCCTCTGTATGTTTGAGCCATGAGCTTGTAACTATGTAACCTAGAGAAGTTATTTAAGATAGTCCAAAATCTTGCTTGATTCTCTGCCAAGAATCAGGGATATTTACCAGACCAATCCATAATATTGGTCTGAGCTACTCTATTTGTTGAATGAATAAACAAATAAATGAACCTTGCATTATCTGGAAACCAGGAATGGTGATTTTCCTGTGAATTCACTCTTTGGAGAATTAAGTAGGAACATTCTGAGTTTGGTCCCCACGACCTTTTTCTAGAGCCATGCTCCAAGCAGTTTCACAGAATCCACTGCAGCTGTGTCCCCACCTATGCCCTCTGTCCTTCCAACCTTCAGAGTTCAAATAAGACTCTTTTTTTAGGTCTGGCAGCCTGGTGGGTCTGGGAGAGACTGACTCATTCCTCAGGGTCCCCTGAGGTCTCTGAGTAAGAGCAGGCCACAGATTTATATCTTTAGAGTGATTCTTCCTTAGCCTTATTTTCCGCAACAGGGAATGACCTCCTCTCTGCCTTTTGGTGCTCTGTAAAGACTGAGAATAAACATTGAGTTTTCCAGGCTGTGGGGAGGACCCAAGGTCCCTCCAGCTAGTCCAAAGCAATGGCAACAAGATCCATACATCCTGCCAGCCACTGGGAAAATACAGAAAACCTGAAGAACAAGAATTGTTGACCTCATACAAAGAAAACCAAGGCACCAGTCTCTGGACTTTTGTGTACAGCTATTCTCCATCTAAAGCCCTTTAGATATAGGATCCATGTTTCTAGGGCAATTTGAGTAAGATTCTTTCTGAAACAGGAGGGCAATTTAGATAATACCTCAAGGTGTCTTTAAATTCATTTTTGTTTTGTTTTTTTAATTCACAGGGTCATAAAACAATGGCTAAAATTTTCATAAACAACATATATTTATGCTTATACCCAAGCCAGTGGAAGATTTTCTCTAATTTTAACACAATTATTATAACAAATAATTATCAAATGCCTAATTATGTGCCAGGCAGGTGCTGTTGTAGATGCTGGAAATACGGCACAGCACATATATTAATATTAAAACCTCAGCATGCAGATTGCATCTAGATGCTGAGAATTCTTGGGACCCTCCGATGAATGCATTCCCATTTTCTGTCCCCACTCCTACTTTAAACTGTGCTAAGGAGAGCTCTCCAAATCATGGGTTTCACTTGCTTCCTGGTTCCTCCAACACTAATCCAAAGGCAACCCCAGCCGAATGAACTCCTTTTCATTGGGATGCGTGTCTCCAGAAGCAGGGTCTTATTGTCTCCTCAAACTCCTGAGGACCTTTTCTTTTAATATTAAGAAATCTTTACTGAAATTCAGTGTTCAGGTAGATAAACTGCCAGAAAGGAACCTAAAACATGGAAACATTTGCCAGTCTGGATGTCTGCACTCATAGCCATCTGGGGAGCTGCTACGAGATGGATGGAGAGGGGGAATTACTCACCTAGAAGCCTGGCTGTCAAGAGAAAAATCCAAACCCAGGAGCTTTTCTCCTAAGAACCCCTATGACATTTTATTCTTTAAATAAATCTTTTCTTCCTCTCTTTAGGTGAGAGATTGACATTTTAAGATCAATCATACCTCCGCTTTGCAGGGTTGGTAGACTAAGAACAAGATAAATGGAAATTAAGCAAAATTTCCATTTTTTGAATAAAAATGCTCAAAATAGCTATATTTTAACTCAGTATAAAAGAAGGGATGCTCTTCCGCCAGTGGTCATTCTCATTATTATGGTTCTCTCAAGATCTTTTGATGTCAAAATTTCACCCTGTTTTCTCTAAAAGCACCACTCTGAACATACATCTGCTGTTTGAATAGCAGCAGAAAGCAAAGGAATCTCATGCCATTTTTTCTTCATCATAGCCAAGGATGTTTTAGCCCTTCTGCTACAGTCACAGGTTATCAGCTGTTTCAGCTCCTTTCTATCCTGAGATGTATCAGTGTTTTTACTCCAGGCTACAGCTGAATTATTTCCTCCTGTTTATGTTATTCAGTAGCCCTCTTCTTGTTCACGATGGCCCTGTTAGCAGTTGGCTGGCCTTTCCACAAACCAGATTTGTTTAGTGCTTTTAGCTAATTGAAAATCATTTTTAAAAATATTAAGGCTCTCAGGCCATTCCTGAGATATCCAGTCAGTAGATATTTATTGTGTGCCTACTATGTGCTAGACATGGATTCCAGGGTCATGCTGTGGGGAGGACCACAGCATGAGGGCCAGGAGGGGCCATGTCAGCCTTACCTGGGACTAGTGTGTGGCCTGGGCAAGGCTGTCAACTCCTGAAACTCCAGTTTCCTGACATGCAAAATAAGGGGTAGGGAGAGCTGCTTTTCCTTCAGTCTTTAATATTATATGATTGCTGCTGGTTTAGTGAATTCATTACAGTGGAAACCCAGTGGCCTCACAAAGGTGAATGCTTAGGTGAATTAGGAACTGTTAAAGGGTCCTAATTCTAATCCAAAGAATAGTTTTAGTGCTAAGACTTTTGCTTTTCAAAGACCCGAGAAGACATTTAAAGAAGTATATATATCTATATATATGTTTTCCACCTACTGAGCTTATTTTTTTGAGCACATTCTCCCCCCAAAATGCTTGTCCTACTTCCCAGATGCTAGGTGGTACAGGGAGTAATCTCCAAGCTTGGAGGGTCAATTAGAATTCCAAACACCGTGTTCTAATCTCCCCAGGATAATAATAAATCACAGTTACAAAAACAAGCAATAAGCCCAAATAATACTGGATCTACAATAGTGACAGTTCATCAGAGTGCTTTAAAACTCCCTAATTCTGTGCCATTTCAATATTTCCGAGTTTTCAAAGCATCTGCTACTCAATATCATTGCTATTTATTTATAAGTATTAACAATAAAATGAATACTTTCTGTTTATACAATATTGCATTTTTCCTTACTTGGAAGCCACTAGATACTCTAATATCATGTGAGAATTACTTTGTTTCTTCTATCCTCTCACTATATAAAAGGTATTTTATAAAATGCTTTTTAAAAATGTATCTAAACTTACAAAATATGCAACAGTTTGGTATTGGGACCAGGCAGTATGATTTCCCAATTTTTGGCATAAAAAAAGCAAAAATGGAAAGAGAGAGAGAAAGAACTTCGTATAGCTTTTTAGATCTCACTGCCTGCATTTCTGTTTATTCATTTCAATTTCTTGTGTCAAAAGAATGTTGTAACTTACCATTTACCATTGATCAGAGAGAGGACAGTTTCTTGCTTCCATTTCTAAAAACAGACCCCACATATACCCCATACATTTTTAAAAGATGAAGAACAGGTAGTAAGGTATGAGTTATATTGAGTAGCTCTCTCTCTATTTCCCTGACTTCCTAATAACATTTCATGGCTTTCTCTTCTTTCTTTCCTCTCTCTTACTATAAATATCAGCACTGATGACTGACTTTTATTGCTGCCTTTCATGCAAACTCCTCAGGCTTGCAAATCAGCTACTGATTCTGGGAACCATCTCCCAGTCCCCTGCCCTGGCTCACACAGTTTCCTGATGGGGTTTCAGGGCAACAAAGAGCACACACATTGTATATAGCACATTGATTTGAATAGTAAAACTTGAAGGTTGAATTTTAAACTCCTTGCCTCTCCCCTTTCAACCCCCAGGGTGTTTGGCACAAGACATCTGCTCCCTAAACATTTTGCCTATTGAGAGGATGGCAAAAGAGCAGCCTGGACAGGTGATACAAACAAATGGAAAAGGAGAATAGAAATGTTTACAGCAAAGCCTTCCTGCAAGCAGGAATTCTACTTCCTACTTCAAACACTGTTGCTTTTTAAAAATAACAATTCAAGGTACTTTGTCGTCATAAAATAAGTTACCTTTCCCAATAATGGTCCAGTTTAAGATTCTATTACACCTACCTTCTGACCTGATCATAGCACTTTACACTCACATTCACCTCTCATTCTGCGTAACCAAGACTTATGAAGCACATTTAATGGGTATTGGTATGTATGTATGTATATACAAACGCTGTGATAGTGGAGAAACATGGAAGAATGAAACAATTAGTTGTGGTGGTCAGCAGTTTTGAAAGCACGCTATGTGCCAGGCACTGTACTAAGTTCACACGCACACACACACACACATTCTCATTTAACACAATTCTTTGACAGGTACAGCTATTATCAGCTCCATTTTATAGAGAAGAAATCTGAGATGCAAAGATGTTAAGTGAATTGCCCAAGCTCACATGCTAGAAGGTGTCAGAGCAGGCATACCAACCCCAGGCATTACACTCCATTGCTTAAAACTGAGATGTTCTGTATCACCCAACAAGTTGTACAATGTATGTGTCATTTGGAAACTGAGTTCCAAACATTAAGTAATCTTAGGTGTTACTGACAAACTTCTGGGTCTTGAGGTAATTCTGTCCTCTCAAAAATGTGAAGGTTCCTAGAATTATGGCTCCAGAAAACAAATTTTTAAGCCTCAGACTCAGGCTGTGCTGGCTGACATGACATCCACTAGCCACATGTGGCTATTGAAATTTAAATTAAATTAAATGACTTTAACTTCTCAGTTGTACTAGCCACATTCCAAGTACCCAGTAACAGCACATGGCTAGTGGCCACTCTACTGGCCAGCACAGCTATGGGACATTCCCACCGTAACAGCGTTGCTGCTCTAGGAGATAGATAACTGAGTAGATGGAACAGAGCAAACGATCCTGGAGCTCCTCCGAAAGGGATCAGACATGTATTTCCAAGGAAGGACGCTTACTGCGTGCACGCTCCGGACCAGGCATGGTGCTAGGCACTGGGGGTGATGATCCACAATCGTCAATAAGAATCAACGAGAAAAACATGATCTCCACCCCTTTTGGAGGTCATAATCTCTGCTGAGCCAGTCTCTAGTGAGAACACTCCTGTGATAAGGCAGGTTCAACAAGCAGGAGGCATAGAAGACCTAGAACACGGGACATCTAACCCCAACATTGGGGCAGAAGTCAGGCGAGGCTTTCTGGAGAGGAGAATTATAAACTAAGGCCTTGATTGTGAGAAGCCTCATTAACAAATACAAGAAGAAAAGTGTTTCCAAATGAAGGAACAGCCTGTGTGAAGACTCAGAAGGGTCAGAGAGAATGCCATGCTTTGGAGGAAGTTAAAGAAGTCAATAAAATTTATTTCTCCATCCATCCTGTGTCTTAGGATTAGAACTTTGATAATTTTTTTTAACATTCCTTCCAAGTTGTTCAGCACAGAAGGAAAGGCAGTAGGGAAGGAAAAAGCAGAGGATCATTTGGATTGGGTATCTGGGAGCCAGATGTGACTAATAACTAACCCCCCACCATCCCACATGCTCCAACATGAAGAATATGCCTAGACAGTAGCCTTGGGTTGACAATAACAACACAGCAGCCACCTTGTACAAAGGGCACGTGCCGGACATTATGCTGCATAGTTTACTATTAATAGCATTATTTGACTCAAGCCTCACCACAAGCCTAGCTATTTCCCTCCATTGACATTCACATAATTGGGAATTTGCTAGAGCAACCCTTGAGATAGAGCAACCTGAACCTATGAGCTGTTTGTCTATTTGCTTAAACACCAGGTTACACAGGCTCCTTATTTATTGCTACTCCCCTACCCCTGGCCAAGTGCTAGTACCACCTAAGATGACCAGCTAGAGGGATGGATTAACTGATATGAAGACACAGAAGGTAGGTCAAAGAGAGGAACTAAGAAAACTTGTGCTACTGAGAAGTTAGTTTGCACCAGTTTAGCGTGATCACAAAAGAAACAAGTGACTAGGGTAAATGCTCTATCTTTCTTTCAGAAGCCACCAAAATAATGGTCAACCATTTACCAATACTGATATACCCTAAGAGAAGGATTTTGTTTTTAGCCCTAGAATTTTCCAGAAAATTAGGAAACTAGGAACAGTTGTGCTTGTTGTCTTATCTAGTAATGATCAAACTGACTCAAAACATTTATGACCTTCAGTGAGATAGTTCAAGCCAACTTTCTTCACAGACTTCTCTCTAAGATTGCCTCAATCTGTTGAAAACTGTTTTATGACTCAACCCAGCTAAAATTTCAGCGGCGCATATCTTCAGATAAAACGCTTCATTCACATCAAGCAGTAATTAAATGTGCAGGGCATGAAATAAGCAGCAAGTTTGGCTTCAGAGCCATCTTGCAATCTGTAAGCGATCCAAGACAGACCATATGCCTTTAAATCTATATGACTGCATACGTATCCAAGAGAAACCTAACTGCCACTTCTGTACCACAAGAGTCATTGAAAGATGAAAAAAGACAGATTTATGTAGCTTGTCTGACAAATGTATGTTAATGTATATGTCCACTGAGACTTGGTAAACTTCCTTTAACTTTCTGGATTCTTGATTCAGTTCTACCAGGGAAAATATTCAAACTGACAACTCAAATCAACATTATTCTTAAGTAGTTCATTGCAATGCACTGTGGTAGAGTTTTTGTCTGTCTAGGAAGGGTTGCAACCTTCTGTTGGCTACTGGAGGAAACTCCTCTCCTACTCCGCACTGGGGCCTCGTACCCACCACTGTGCCTCATACCCTGACTCCTGAACAAGCTAGCCAGGGCCTGGCAGGGTGTTTGGTTCAATTGTTCAATTGTAGCAAGGCTAATCTGACTCTTCCCTGGAATTGCTATACAGACACGAGAAGGAGTTGCCTTCCATCCATGGGCTTACTAAGCTAGGAGAATGTGAGAAGGGTGTTGCTGGCCATCATCTTGCCACCATATGGAAAGAGCCCAAGAGAAACAAAGTCAAGCAGGGAAAAACAGAGCTGAGAGATAGAGAAAATCAGAGTCCTGAGGGCATTGTTTGGGCCCCAGAATTCTGTCATGTCTGATGTAACCAAATGAGCATTGAATGAGTTAAACTATCTGGCAACACAGGAGGTGCTCAGTAAATGTTACTTTCCATTTCTTTTCCTCCTCCTTTGACTTTGGCAGCTGCCAGACAAGGATTAAACCCCTCTTTGGCAGCCGACTCTTCTGTTCCTGGCTTTTAGAGGAAAGCCAGTAAGATATGGATGGAAAATGATGAGCACAGAGTCACACCCCAAAGCAATGTAAACCCCCTCTGCATCTTACAGATATCCCTTTGGAAAAAGCCATTCTTTGCTCAGTGTTCCCTCATATCCCAGACAGCAGCCCAGCCATAATCAAGCTGGTACAATAAGTGACACTTTATTTCCTGGGGGAGGAAGAAGATGAATTGATTAAACCCTAAAGTAGAACCTACTGCAGGAAGCAGGCTCCATAAGCACCCCAACAGGCAAGCAATTTTCTAAGGGCCAGTTGTATGAAGGCACCAAATCTG
Source organism: Lepilemur ruficaudatus (assembly GCA_963574885.1). Lineage (NCBI taxonomy): Eukaryota > Metazoa > Chordata > Mammalia > Primates > Lepilemuridae > Lepilemur > Lepilemur ruficaudatus. Next base: position 97,324 of record CAUYRT010028829.1, read on the forward strand.
TGTTTGTTTGGCTATTTGCCAGTAGCACCATCCTAGAGAGCAGGCAATTCAGAGTGTTAAAAATATAGAATTTATCAACTTGACACAGTGTTTAACCTCATGAAAACAAGACAGCATGGCGGTAATTAGTGCAGAATATTAATAGTGATTTAAAATTCAGATACAATGGGGCAAGTAAAACCACTACTGCTGAATGCTGTTTGCAAAATACGCATCCTCTCACCCCTGCACAGTTGTGCAGATAAACTATTTGCTTGCACAATAAGTGCTAGCGGTTGATGATCAAATTGGGTTGTTTATGTGGTACAATCTGTGTCGCACGAAAATTAAAGGTAATTTCTGAGACCTTATGTTTGTGATATTTTCAGACTCAATAAGCAATGTCATAAAATCATAGAATTCAGAACTGAAATGGATCTTACAGATGAAAGAAACCAAGGCTCAGAGAAGTTTAATGACTTTGTAAATGGCAATGCGGGGACCTCAAGTCATGTGTTCTTGATCTCAGTTGGACTTCTCTCTGTCATACCCGATGTCATAAACAATAGCACAGAGCATTAGACTTGGAAAAGTTCCTCTAAATCAGCTAGTCTAACCTGTTCATTTATAGGTAAGGAAATGGGGCCCAGAGAGGTGAGGTTATTGCCAAAGGTTAGAATAGAATTAGGCTAAAATTTTTTGACCCCGAGACCAGTGCTCCCTCCTTATTGCTATCGACAAACATGCTTTATCAAATTTAGCTGTAACCACAAGTCATCCCACACTTTGATTTCTGTCAAACGGAGAACGAACTAACAAACACCCAGATGTCATCAGGGAAATCCTGGCGATGTGTAAGTTCTGGCAATGAAATCTGTGTCGGTGAGTCAAGTAAGTGCATGGTCAGGCATAAGTAAACAGCTGAGCTGAAAGACTATAAAATCTGCCAGGTGTATTGTGGTATTTTATCCTTTTCTATAGTCATTGAGATCTACAGGCTGCAGCTATTTCTGACACTGAAACCTCACTTGCATCATTGAGAAGACCCTTAAATGGCTTGAAGCATCAAGTCCTGTCTCAGGTCTTGGTCCCTAATTTATTCTGATGTGGTGGACAGGGTTAACTTAAGCACAGAGCTTTGGTGGTGTTGCTGTCATATAAAGTTCACTGCTTTCTAAATTCATGTAGGATATCTGTTATACCAGGTAGAGTCTCCGAACTATAAATAAGTCTCAGTCTCTCTCTTTCTTTCTCTCTCTCTCTCTTTCTGTCCCCCCACCTCTCCCTCTCCCTCTCTGAAAACTAGAGGAGTTAAGTCATTCTATCTAAGGAAGAGGGGGAAGGTGAGAAGCAAGCCTCAGAGTTGCCTGTCCGCCTACGGAAGAACATTAACATTGTTAATCAGCATTACAGGCTTGGCTTTGCTTCCCAGGAAAGTGGTTAGCAGAGATATAAAATGTTTCAATCCTTTCCAAGCAATGTTGCCCTTGGTGATAGCCAGAAAGGAGGGTTTTTTTTTTTCATTTACACCTTTTTGCAACTTCATAGTTTGAGTTACTAACCATAAGAAGCAGACTAACGTCAAATCAGGTTAAAGAGCAGTTACCACCTGCATACTCTACGTGCTAAGCATTGTACTAAGCCCTACCAGCATGCAAAAAATAATATGGGCCTCACCCTTGAAGACTTCACCATCTTCTTGAAACAATAATGTTTAATAACAAAAACGATAAAATGTTGCTGTCCCTTGGGTATAGTGAATTCTGGTAGACTTGCCCCTTACCCTGTGTGGCATGACTGAGGGAAGCAGTCAGAAGACTGGGGAAGGGAAAAAAGGTAGTTCTGAGTAGTGGGAACCACCCAAGGGTGAAGACCAGGCCTGTCTCACATGAACTCATGAACAGAGTCATCTCAGTCACCCTTTGACTTCAACCTTTTTTTGTTATTATTGCTTGCTGTGGCTTCCTGACCAAGACTCTTGAGACTGCAGTGTGAAGGATTCCTTTCCCCTACACTCTATTCCTTGGTCTGCACGTGGCTCAGAAAGCAGTGTTCCCAGTGTCTCGGAGAAATGGTGTGAAAGAGCCCTTCATTCCTTGCTCGTAACACCATTGGCCTTGGACTCAGGGGCTGTTGTGAATCTGAACAGACCATTTTTGGATCCTGAGGGATTAGCCTTATATCAAACCTATAGTCTTCACTCTCTTCATTCCAGAAAATTAGATGTAGTTTTTGTTATTGTTGTTGTTGTTTTTCTTATTTTTTATTTCCCCAGCCAGTACCTTGGTCTTTTTCATAAATAATTTTCTTTTTAGGTACACCCTGTTTGCTCTTCAGCTATATTCTGATGTGTCTGAGACTTGGGGACACAAAGCAGAGGCTACAGTCACCACCCCTAAACAAAAAATAATAGTCAGTGAGCCCATTAGTCCCTGGTGGAGCAAGTATATGTGCCTACCAGCCTTCAGTCCTAAACTCTTATCTCAGGCTCTGTTTCAGTTACTAGCAGGGACTTTGGAGACAGACCCAAGGCACTGTGTGTTCCCGAATAGGTTACGTAACCTCTCACAGTCTGTCCTTCCTCACCCCTGAAATAAAGAAAATAATACCTCCTAATGATGTCAGCAGGATTAAATGAAATAATATAAGCAAGGTGCTAACTACTGTACTTGGCCCATGGGTGAATATGTTTTGTTGGCTTTTATTTTCATCATTGTCTTTACCCTTGATCTGAATGTTCATTAATTCAGTATAATTTTACTGTATCAAAAAAAGAAAATATGTTGGGAGTGAGTCAGAAGAACGCCACAATGTGATCTGCCACTAGTAAGAGAAAATGCTGAATTCAGTCATTGATGGCCACAGACCTGTAACAGATAAGCTCTAACAGAACTTTTTGTTTTTCAACCAGCAGTGTAACAACACCGAAAGACAAAAATAGCAGCAAAGTGTACTGCTCCCACACCTAAAAAATTAACTGTTATTTTTTTATATGCTTTATTGATATCATCCATATTCAACCATAATTTTGCAGTTACACTTAATAGCAGTTTGGATTCATCCAAAAAGAAAATAGTCCCCTGATAAGCAAGTATTGACTGCCTACCAAATACCAGGCACTATCCTAAGGAAATGGGAACCCAAAGAAGAAAACACCTTGAAAAATTTATAATCAATCTAAATAAAATATTGTTTTTTGTTTTGTTAGCATGGTTTTTTCACAGTGTAAGGATTTTTACATACTGCTACAGAATTAGAGCAATGGTTAAGAAACAGAAGGTAATGAAAATTTCAGAGTGGTAGTGAAATAGAGAAGTGACTGGAGAATGCCTGACCAATCCATGTAAAATAGCTGGGCCCAGTCTAAGAAGCATAGGAATATCCTGCATTAGGAACAATTTATATTACAGAAAAGGTAAAGATAAGAATAATAATTGTTAAAAAGAATGAAGGTGGTTTGTGTAACATATTTTAAGATCCCGTGTATCGTAGGATATCTGCAATAGTGATATCACAGAAATAAATAGAAATAAAGAGACAATAAAAATATGAAAAAGGGGAAATGATCAATAGAGCAAATAGACAACCTGTGGAGTAGAAGAAAATATTTGCATGCTATATATCTGATAAAGGACTAATAACCAGAATCTACAAAGAAGTCAAGCAAATCAGCAAGAAAACATCAAACAACTCCATTAAAAAGCAGGCAAAAGACATGAACAGAAGCTTTTCAAAAGAACATAGACTAATGGCCAATAAAAATATGAAAAAATGTTCAGTATCTCTAATCATCAGGGAAATGCAAATCAAAACCACAGTGAGATAGCGCCTAACTCCCGTGAGAATGGCTATTATCAATAAGTCCCAAAACAACAGATGCTGGCATGGATTCAGAGAGATAGGAACACTTATACACTGTTGGTGGGATTGCAAATGAGTAAAACCTCTCTGGAAAGTAGTATGGAGATACCTCAAAGAACTAAAAGTAAACCTACCATTTCATCCAGCAATCTCACTACTGGATATTTACCCAAAGGGGGAAAAAAAGACATTTTATAAAACAGACACCTGCACTGAATGTTTACAGCAGCATAATTCACAATCCCAAAGATGTGGAAACAACCCAAGTGCCCATCAATACATGAATGGATTAATAAAATATGGTATATGTATACCGTGGAATATACTCAACCATAAGAAAAGGTGAACTAATACCTTTTGTAACAACCTTGATAGAACTGGAGACCGTACTTCTAAGTGAAGTATCACAAGAATGGAAAAACAAACACCACATGTACTCACTGCTAAATTGGAACAAATAGATCAACACTCAGGTGTACATATGGAAGTAAAACTCAAGGGAAATCAAGTAGGTAGGAGAGAGGGGATGGGTAAATTCACACCTAACAGGTACAATGCACCTTATCTCGGTAATGGACACACTTATAACTTTGACTCAAACTGTACAAAAGCAATTTATGTAAACAAAATGTTTACACCCCTGTAATATTCTGAAATTTAAAAAAAATGAAAAAGGGGACTATTTATAGAATTAAGGCCATTAAGTAAATGAAAGAAAAGGGGAAAAAGCTCAGAAATTTAAAGTCATTTGCATTCATTCTTAGCTTAATGTTGCTAGGTACCACAAAATGGGATGTGCCACCCAAAAAATCAGAAATTTTTTTCTGTTTTTTCTCAATCGGTAAGAATACAATTACAATTTTCCCAAAAATCTATTAAATGCCCAAACAACAACAAAAACTCCATAAAAATAAATGGGATAAGTGGGAAGCACTTTGCACATTTTGTAGGAGAATTTTTGAATCCTTCTTTTCACTTTGAATTATCTTGCTGCTATTGCATTTCTCAGTGAAATCACACAATTAGTCAACGTACATGAGCTACATTGAGATCTTACTGATCCATGATCTTTCTGATAAGCATTCCTTGTCATCAAAAAGAAATTGTACAGTTGATCAGCAAAATAAACAACCTTTCTTAATCTTAGCAAATTCTCACCCAGAAATGATAAAGTAAGTGTATTTCGCTTGCTTTGGTTAACTTGTTCCAGAACACTGCTAGAGAAGCAGAATATGAATCATTGTTGGGACAGGAGGTGGCATGGGTTGGTTATGAATTTGGAGTCTTTCCTCTGGTCAGTTGATGTCCATTATTCAATAATAGATAGACAATTTAATTTGTGTCAAGCATTTTTATTAAAAATAATCTTGTAAAAAATACCCCTCAAACTATCTTAAATGCTCATAAATCAAGCACTAAAAATTATAATTCCCATGCAATGGAATATAAATCAGCTGTTAAAATAACACACATACACACACAAATGTATTTAAAAATTTTATGGGAGTCACATGAATAATTAGGATATATATATATCTCACAGATATGGGAAGATATTCAAGATAAGTATTAAATGAAAAAATCTACTTATATAATGGCATTATATGCATAGTTTGATAAGCTTATGTAAAAGGTAGATGCCTGTATGTAATTATTTTTGGAAGGATACACAAGAGATTGTGAACAGTGATGACCTTTAGGAGTGAGACTGTGGTGAGAGATATTTATGCTCTTCAGTTTATACACGTCCATAGTCTTTGAGTTTTTTAACCATGGGCATGAATTGCCATTATATAAACTAGTTTAAACCTGAAAAAAATATTTAATAAAATACTATCAGTGCAGTTAATCTGCAAATATAAAATATACCAAAGAAAAAATTGAAAGCTTAAGAAATGGAAATCATTGTTTAATCCAAAAAATTGACATAATTTTCAATCAAAATAAATTATATCTCATGACTCTAAAATAAAACAACCAGAAAATAAATGCTAAACAATACGTTAAACACATTAGTTGCCATGTGTTAACAGCATTAAACTACAAACAAAACTGTGAAGCTAATGGCTCCCTTTCAGGCGATTTGCTTTAATTATCAAGAATCAAATATATAAATGAAACTTTTCTCAAATAACTTTATGAGTTTCCCCATGAATATGCATTTAAAAGACAGAAGGCCTCTTTCCCTTCTTCCCAACCACACTCACGTACACAGAGCTCTGCCATGCACTATCAACATATGCTCTCTCCTGAGGAAAAATTTAATTTCATGACCCACCTAAAATATCGACATCTAAATGTAGACATTTTTTTCCATTGGAATAGCTGCTGCAACAATAACTCTACAGGATAAAGAAAAAAAATCAAAGGAGTATACACGTTTCTGTGGTATGTCAAATGGTCATTTAACATGCGACCCATGCACAGGACAGGCTTTGGGATAGGGAAGCTGCTCCCTTGCTTTAGCCATGCTGGGCCCAAGTGTGCCTGTGATTATCAGATGTGTCCACTGGTTCACTCCTTTCAGTATTCATGTTAAAAATCTTAGGGGATTGTTTTAATGCCAAACTTTTGTAGTAACAATGGAAAGAGTCCGAATCCACACTGGGGAATGAATATGCAGGATCCCATAAATAGATCATTAGACATACAAATATCATATAGCATGGTCTGACCATAATTCCCAAATCTTTCACCAAAGGATTGGTGAAGCCTTGAGCTGGTCCCATTTGGCTCCTCTTCCGTGACCTTTTCTGCCCAAGTTCCACACTGGACATAAGAAAAAGGCCTCTTCCTTACATAAAAGATTTTGTGCTGTTATTGCTAACTACTATTATTATAACAATGATTCTTTTTTTTTAAACCAACTTAGTGATTTTTATTGATGGGCGACAACTTTATACTCCTAGAGGTCACTAGACTGTGTACATTAGGGACGCAGGGTCGCAGGAGAGCGGACAGCAGGAGTGAACAGAGCAGATGTCAGGAAACACCAGCCTTCACACTGTGCCCATTTCCACTGTGTGTCCACAGAAGCATGAATTCAACTGGGAATCTTTTAATGGCAATAAAGTTACAACCACCCATCTACGTAGACTAACATCTTAACTCCGAATATTTGATCTGCAACGTGTATGTGAGCAGTGACTCAGCGTGCAATTATCAAGACGTATTTTTCCTATTGGGAACCAGCAACTTACTTTTTGTGTTTATTTTTTCTTTTGAAGTAAGAACTATTTCTTCTTTGATAACTGGCTCATTTTTATTATAACAATGATTCTTTTCACCATTTATTGATATCCTAGTATATGTCAAGGACTATACCAAACAAACTGCACATATTTTCCAAATTCTCATAATTCTACAAGGAAATAAGGGCCCAGAGAGCTCATGTGGTTTAGTGATTGTCAAAGCTATGAAGGCAATGAAGTTGATCACCTGCAATGGGATCAGGAAATGGGTAGAAGGGATCGTACCATTTTGCATAGTTTGACTTTTGGAAGCATATTAATGTTCTACAAATTAAAAATTAAATTAAATCAACCAGGATGAG